>PVIR01038031.1:0-14774 GCA_004026965.1 Petromus typicus
GTCAATACTTTCTTTAGTAGGTTTCATTTCCTCTAATTTCTTTAAATCATGGCCATATGGGGTGACATTGTGTATATGTGTTTGGGGAGGGCCTGCCATTGTGGGTGGAGAGCAAAGGGGGTGAAGACTAAGCAAAAAGGGAAAAGATAAGAAGACTATAATAAAAAGGTACGGGATTGTATTTATAAATTTACATAAAACTAATATATGTATCAGTAAAAAATTAAAAAGTCAACTAAAAATGTTCAAGCTTCTTTAAAAGAAATCTAGTAAAACAAGTCAATCACACAAGGAGAGATACTGTGTGGTTCAATTTATGTGATGTTCCCAGAACAGCCAGATTCTGAGACAGAGTAGAGTACAGTAGCCAGCCTGGGAGGGGGAGTGGGGAGTGAGCAGTTCCCAGTTATACTGGGAGCAGCTGGAGGAGGCGAAAGTAGAGATGGGAAATTTAGACTTTACATGAGCGGGTCAAATACATAGTCAGGGACCACATTATTGTGTAGAGGTTAAAGCAGCTACAGTCTAAAATGCAACTGCATGTATAGATTTTAGCTTTTATTTATATAGTCAAACTTGTCTTTTGTTATTATTTTGCTTTATTGGTTTGTTGAATTGTAGTAAAATATACAACATGCAATATACCGTTTTAACTACTTTTAAGTGGTCAGTTCAGGGGCACTTACTGGGCTGGTGAAGGTGACCTTGGAGATGGGAGCTGTCTGATGTCCGCATCCCCTGGGGCACAGGCCGGGGCAGGGGGAGCTGTCTACTTTCTCTGCACAAGCCTCAATGTTCTCGAATCTTTCTCTCCCTGATGCCATTCTCATCATTCTTGATGTCTTTCTCCTCACTGGTCCTGATGCCCTCCTCCCCATCACAGTCAGCCTCTGACCCCTGTGACATCATTACTGTCCTCCGTGTCCCTTCACCTCTAGCTTCACCTCATCCTCCTCTAGGGCTCTACATTTCAGCCCCACCACATCCTGACACCATCAGGTGAAAGATGTACAAGAAGAATTAAACAAATAACAAAGAAAGAAGGGAAGAAAGGGAAAAAGTAGAAAACAATATAGGTAATAAAATTATTTAAAAATTAAACCAAAGAGAAAAAAATATTGTGTGTGTGTGTGTGTGTGTGAGTTCTTGTTTGTCAGAAAAGGCCTGTCCTAGGCCCGTTGGGCCCAACACAAGTTGTGCAGCCCATCAGGGCAGAAGAGTTCTCATAGGGCTCAGGCAGTGTGGCAGGAAAGGAGAGGAACCCTGCTCTCCGGAGTCCAGGCCCAGCCACTGCTCACACAGAGCCTGTGGACACTCAACTCCTCAAGCTCCCCTGACATGTTTTGTTGGCTGTTGCCAGACAATGGAGTGCTCTTGCTCAGTAATCACATGAGTAATAGAACACAAAGGCCAGTTCTTTATTACAGAAGACAACTGGGACGAATCACATATTAACACAAAGGAGTCAACATATGATTCTTCCAAGTCAGGATGAGAGAGTGGCAAATCAAGTGGCATAGCATGTCTCTGCCTGAGCTGCCACACAGGAGGGCCCATGCCTCTCACACTCTGCTGGCTTCAGCAGTGCCCACAGGGTTGGTGCTGGGAACGTGAGTTCCTGGGCCACACCCTCAGATTCTGGTTATTAGGGCTGTGGAGGCCTTGACACTTTGCATTTATAAGACCCACACCCCCCACCTGCGGCCATCTGCTCTAGGTGGAAGTTCCTTCTTTAACACAGATTCTGTATTAGCTCAGTGGTCCCTTCCTTTCCGCCCCAGCTGCATCTGCCCCCACAGATAGCTTACTATAGAGTTAGGTCCACGAAGGTTGCATCTGTCCTGAGCACATACAACAGGACTTACAGGGGATTTAGTTGCATTAAGAGCTGTACATAAGTTAAGGATGATTTAAACTATAGGGAAGGATGTGTGTAGTTCGGTACAAAAGCTACGTCATTTTATATATGGGACTTAAACAGCAGTGGCCTTTGGTATGGGGAAATGTAGGAAATCAGTCTCTAGAGGATGTCTAGGTTTGGTTATATCACCTGGGAAAGGTCTACTGATGCCCTGCTCCAGCTCCAGCACTGCAGGTTCACTGGGGTTCAACTGGCCTGGGCTGGGGTACTTAGTTTTCAGCATTCCCATGTGGCCAGCATGGTGAACAACAGGGAGGTCGGGCTGCTCTTCCGGCACTATGAATGCTGCTGGTCCTGAGGGCAGTGGAGAACACAGGGGTAGGGCCTGGCCCAGGCTTTTCTCTCCAGTCTTCCTGAGCTGGGCTGGGGATGGGGAGGCAGGTGGAGAAGGCAAGGCCTACTTCGTGTCATTGGGAGAGGCTAAAGGGTGGTAACTGCCCTAGGCTGTCCTGGCAGTAGAGAGGGGACTGTTGGGCCTTGGGGGTGAGAAGTACCCTTGGCACCAGGAAAGAGGAACAGAGTCAGAGCTGAGGAGACAGTGCTACTGCAGTAGGAGTCCACTCCACAGACAAGGGAAGAGAGGACCCAAAGATGAAGAGAGGTATCTGCAGTCATGGCAGGTCTGTGGCACAGCAGGCCTGCTTTAGCTGCTGGTCTCACTGCCTGGCCAGCCTTGCTGTCTGCCAGTGTGCCAGGGGACAGATGGTAGGATGTGAGTGCCTGAGAACAATGAGCTTCTTTCTTCTTCAGCCATCATGAGATTTCGCCCCCACATCCTATTCTTCATGATGTCTGAACTCCCCAGAGTTGGACCTTTAAGTGGTGGCAGGAACATAAAAAATACCTTACTTTCCAGCTGGTGTTAGGTTTGCTGGTTAGGGGAGGACCTGAATAGTCCTTATGGACTCCCATGTGAGCTCTGAGGGCCTCCCCAAGGGCTTCTGTCCTGCACTGCCCTTGACAGGGGTGAACAGTGTCTCACTAGACCATCTGTTGTGTGTTCCCCTCTCCTGAGCATCCTGAGGTTCTCACCCTGGGGTCCTCCAGCCAGGCTTGGACACGCCACATGGTGCTCCCTAGCTGGGCATCCACAGCTGGTGCCCAGGAGACTCCCATGTTCCTTCACCACCACAAACTCAAGCATGGCAGGTGGGAGGCACTGCAGTGGGACCCCACTCCTGCTCCATCTTCTGTGCAACTGAGGTTGGTGTGGGCCTGAGCTGGGGGAGGCTAGAGTGTTCAGTGAGAACTCTGGGATCTTAGGAGGGACTGACTAGCCACAGGACGTTCCGGGTCACGAGGCTTGCTCTAAATTTTGTCTGGGAGCAGGGAAAGAACTAGGACTCTACTGTAAGACTTTAAGAAGCAAAGTTCTCTATTTCTATATCCTGACAGTCTTTCTCTATCAACATTAATCCCTGCTCCATCTCTTACCAAGGTGGCAAATATTTTCCTTCTTCATGAAGCCTGAACTATTGTCCTCTAAGGACCTCGTTTGAAAATATAATCATTAAGTTAGGTCTCAGAGTTGTTTTCTTCTCTTAAAAGGGCTCCTCACTGGCCCTAAGTTCAATTTCAAATTCCTTCATGTGGCTCCTACCTTTCCCTCCATCCCATTCTTGTACCTGTCCTTGTGAACCCCAGTCCCCGGCCATGCTGAGCTTCTCAGCCTCTTTGATACATTCTCCCAATCCTCAGGCAGATGCATATGAGATTTGCAGAATCCCCATCTTCTGTGTCTGCCCCACTCTTTCTTAGCCTCCAGGTTCCACGGTATATCACACATCTCATATGCAGTCCTTCCTAAGTGTCTTGTGTCCCTAAAACTTTTTGTCAGGCCCTTTCATCAAATGTTGCAAGTGCTCTGCATGATTTTCCCATGAGGGTGAGATACTAGAAATTGTATTTCACCTGGATCCCCAGCAAATAGCTCAGTGCGTGCACACAAAGATGCCTAATGCTTATGTGCTAAACATAAGCCCAAAACACCCTGAAACAAAGAGAGATTACCTTCTTCTTCATTTTGACATTTTTGAAGATGGCATGGACCCTCCATGTCTTTGCAAACATAGCCCCGAAGGCGGTTGTATAGCCCACAGTGAGAATCCAGGTCCTGACCTAGAAGCCACAAGAAAACAGAAGTATTAACATCCCTTAGGTGAATGGACCTTGTCCAAGTGAGTCCACCTGAGCAGCAAGACTCTAGATGATGAAGATATGCTCCACTCCACATTCTGTAGAGTCCCACCAACATCCTTCCAATTTCATTTTGATAGACATTTAGTTCTTCCAACCACTGATCAAGCCCAAGGAGTGAGCCGATCATACTTAGCACTGCTGAGGGGTCACCAAGAAGGTGATGGACCAGTCCTCTGGCTTTCCCTCCCTCCTACCCTTGCTCCTTTCCTCCTGCTGCTTGGCCTTCTTTCCCTAGCGTTAGACCACTTGGCCACTGTTGCCCAACGCAAGCTTCAGGGACCAGATACTCAGCCCCAGGCCATCCTGGGTGACAAGCCCACACTTGGACCTTGGGTACCTGTTCAGGACTTCAGACTGTGTGGCTCTTACCTCTTCCCTAGGACCAAGTGCAACTCATGCCCTACTCCTGAGCTGGCCCTGGTATAGTATGGGTTCCTGCAGGCAGGGAAGGCTCTGCTAGTTATCAGGGGCCCCAGGATGCACTCCCCACCTGCACTGCCACTAGTTTCAGACCTCATGCTGACCCTCGGGGATGGAAACACTCCAACACCCGAGGGACCCATGGTCCCGTGCCAATTCCATCTCCTCACAGACTCTTTTAGCTCCTGCCTTCAGACTGCTTGATCTGAAGCTCTGCAGCTCTGCAGAGAGGCGCATTTCCCCTTCCCAGTCTATCTGCCAAAGTGAATTCACTGCTGGATTCTACAAGAGCTTCAGAGGGGATCTAATAAAGCCAGTACTCCTCAAGTTTTTAAGGAAATCAAAGGGAGAGAAGTATTCCCAAAGTCATTCCTGGAGGATAGCATTACCCTTATTCCAAAACAAGACAAGGACCCAATTAAAAAGCAAAACTACAGGCCAAACTCTTTAATTAACATAGATGCAAAAATCCTCAGAAAGATTCTGACAAACAGAATGCAGCAAATCATCAAAAAGATCACACATCATTACCAGGTAGGCTTTATCACAGCGGTGCAAGGATGGTTCAACATAGAGAAATCAATAAATGTAGTACACCACAAATACAGAAATAAGTACAAAAATCATCTGATTGTCACCACAGATGCAGAATGAGCCTCTGACAAAATCTAATATCCATTCGTGTTGAAAATACCTTGAAACAACATGAGTAGAAGGGCCTTCCCTCAATCCGATAAAAGCATTTGTGACATACTGCCAGTGTTATTTTTTTTAATTGAAATCTTTATTGGTACATTACATATACACTCCATGATTGCACTCAACAATGAACATTTGTACCAATATATAACACAACTCAATTCTCATTTTTTCCCATAGTCCTACCCACCCTAACCAGTGTCTTATTAAATGGGAAAAAGCTGAAAGTTTTCTTTCTAAAATCAGGAACAAAACAAGGATGTTCGTTATCACCATTCCTGTTCAAGACAGTTTTCAAAATGTTAGCCAGAGCAATCAGGTAAGAGAGAGAAATGAAAAGGATGTAAAAACAAAATAAGAAGTCAAAGTACTACTATTTGCAGATGACATAGTCCTTCTCTCACAGAGGACCAAAAACTCCCACCAAAGACTCCTAGAATTAATAACCAAATTCAGCAGAGCGTCACGGTACAAAAAAACAGCATTCCTTTTCACAAGTAATGAACACACTGAGAAAGAAATTTGGAACACAATACTATTCAAAACAGCATCAAGAAAAATCAAATGCTTAGGAATTAATCCAACCAAGGAAGTGAAAGACTGTACAATGGAAGCTATAATATCATCAAATACAATATTTTGAAAAAGGAGATTGAAGGGGGCATCAGAACATGGAAAGATATCTCTTGTTTCTGGATAGGTAAGACCAATATTGTCAAAATGACCATATTTCCAAAGTGGATATATAGATTTAATGAAATCTCAATCAAAATGTCAAGCTCATTCTTCACAGACCCAGAGAAAACAATCAAAAAATTCATATGGAGCACAGGGAACCCAGAACAGCAAAAGCAGTTGTGGGCAACAAGAGCACAGCAAGAAGCATCACAATCCCAGACTTCAAGTTATATTACAAAGCTACCATGATAAAAACAGCACTAAAACATTTATGTGGATCAGTGGAACAGAACAGGGGATTTAGAAACAAGCCCAGGTACATCCCATGTCTCAGTTACTTTTCTCTTTTTGCTGAGACAAAATACCCAACACCCAAAGTTACAGAGGGTAAGGGCTTATTTGGCTTACAGTTCCCAGAAGTTTCAGTCCATAATCGTCTGGCTCCAACGCAGGGTGGATGGCAGACAGGTATCACAGAGGAGAAACAACAACATGCACAAGGTAACAAAAGCAATAAGGGTGCTGAGATTTAGCTCAGTGGTTCTGGTGCCTGCCTTGCAGGTGCAAGGGCCCAGGTTCAATCCCTCGTAACCACATACAACAATGCCGGGATGGTGACTCACGCCCACTGGCAATCAGTACAATGCTGGATGTGGTGGCTCACACTTATAATCCCAGCACTCGGAAGGCAGAGGCAGGAGGATTGCTGTGATGTGAGTTTGAGGCTAAGCTTAGGGCCAGCTTGAACTACAAAGTGAGTCCCTGTCTAAAAAAAAAAAAAAAAAAAAGTGATAAGGACCATCAGAGCATCTTTCTGCCCCTTTCATCTCATTCAGACTACTTAGGGTGGGTAGTGCTCATGCCCTTTATTCTAGGGTCCTCAGGCCTAGCCTCATCAAAAATCAGTCACATACTCTAGATTTAGCCACTTCCATAAGAGTCTATGACCACATGAGGCTTTGGGGGGATATCTAGATGCCAATCATAACACTACACTATCTGATCTTTGAAAAAAGGGCCAAGAACACACAGTGGAAGAAAGATAGCTTCTTCAAGCAAATGATACTGGGAAAACTGGTTATACTCATGCAAAAGATTGATTCTAGACTCACATCTCTTACCAAGTACTAAATTAAAATAAAAATGGAACAAAGATCTAAATATCAAAACAGAAATAGTGAACCTGCTGGAAGACAAGATAGGTTGAGCTGATGAAGACACAGGTGTAAGCAAGGACTTTCTGAAAGGGAAGTCCCATTGCACAAGAAATATCATTATGAATCAACAAATGGGATCATATCAAATTAAAAAGCTTCTGCACAGCAAGGAAAATAGTGGAGTGAAGACACAATGTGCAGAAAGGCAAAACTTTTTGCGAGTTACTCCTCAGAACTCTAATATCCAGAATATATAAAGAACTCAAAAATATTAGATTTCTCCCCAAATAAAAGACCCAATAAAAATTAGGAAGCAAAAATAAACAGAAACTTCTCCAAAGTACGAATGACCACTAAATTCATGAAAAACTGCTGAACATCTTTGGCTATTAGGGAAATGTAAATTAAATGCACACTAATATTCCATCTCACTACAGAAATAATGGCTATCATAAAAAATCAAATAATAAATGCTGGTGAAACTGTGGAGGTTGGGAGGGGTTGTGGCGTGGGACTATAAACGAGTATAACTACTATGGAAATCAGTATGGAGATTCCTGAAAAAACAAAACAAAATAAAACAAAACAAAACAAAATAAAATAGAAGCTCTACTTGATTTAGCTTTTCCTTTTCTAGATAGCTTCCTGAAAGAGTTAAATACATCATATTATTCTTTCAACCCTGCATGACCCTAGAGCTGGGCCTAGAATTCAGCGCTTTGACCTGGTGCAGCCACTTTCCCTGGAAGCGCTGCCTCCTCCCAGACTGCTCAGTCCCAGCACACCCAGGGGCCAGCTGCCCAAGAGCCGGGCACAGGGAAGAGCAGACACAGCCACGGGTCTCAACTCACTTACAAAGCTAATATGTTGACTCAGCTGTTTAACTGTCTACAAAAGTTTTTGATCATGTTCTACAGCTTAAGCACAAACTTATATAGAACATGGATGTTTTATCAAGGATGGAAAAAGAATGAAGTGATTTCATTATTTTAAAATTATGACACAGCTGTCAAAAATCTCTCATTTCAAGAACATACACGCCATTCCAATAAGGTGGACATTATGAATATTTCCTTTGATTTATGTTTTCTTTAAAGCAACAATTTTCAGGCCACTTGTGAGGACTAACTTCATTAAGACTCAATCATATCAACTGAGTGAGTTAAAACTTGGTAATATAATAACTACAGTGTGTTTCCAACAACTGCAAGCTAAGCATGGCTGAGGATACCGGGCAGGAGCTCACATGGACACGGCTGGTGTCTGGGGATGCGGACTTGGGGCGGGTGGCCCACGCTCTCACGGCTGGCACACTGGGCCCAAATTCTCCATGCTGAACACCTGCGCTATTCTGGGCAGAGGAATAGAATTCCACCTGGAATTCTGGTACACGTGGACAGGGGGTGCTTGTGTTCCCAGTCCCTAACAGATGCTGGGTGCTGGATCTCTTGTGGGCTTCCTTGGGAGGCAGCATCCCCCCATGCTGAGAGGAAGGCAGCATTTCCCACACGAGCCCCGAGAGAGCCTCTCGCCAGCTTGCTCTTGGCCTCGGCAGACTCCGGCTGATTCTGCTTCATGTCCTTTCACTGTAACGAATCATAAAAGTGAGTCCAGCTGGATGCGGAGGACTGGGAGTCCCAGGAAGCCACAGGACTAGATGTGTCCTGGGGACACTGAAATGTGACCCACCACTGTCTGGTGCAATGGACTCACCATCCATGTAACTCCAGTGCCAGGGCCCAGGATTAGCTCTTGTTTTGTGTTCCCTCTGGAGACAACTCTTAGGACAGTGACAAAGCAACAGCAGGAGAAAGAGCAGGGAAAGCAGGACAGTGGGCCTCCACCCACAGAGCCCCAACGCAGGCTTCGGCATTTCCACCCAAGTGAATTATACTGTCTAGTGGGTAGTGAACTCCTGTCGCTACACATATTCAGTCAAAGCTTGGAGGAGCCCCCGGTCATGATGCCGCAGGGCTAACTCCTATCTGAGGGTGGTTTCATTTGATGGTGTCCCTTCTGAGTGACTCTGCAATGCCAAATGTCCTGGAATGTCCTGAGAAGCTAGAGTGACTTTCCCAGTATGTTATTTCCAGTTCAAATTCTGATTCATCAGCATGAAATCCCTGCTTCACTCCTCTGGGCTCTAGAAAACCTTTACTATTCTGATGTCAACATCTCTCCTCTCCTCCCTTCAGCCACTGAATACTCTGCGCTCCTTGCAAATTGCCTTCAACATACACGCGCATGGGGAGGAGGACTTCAGGCAGATAGCACTCGTCTCCGCCTCAGCTATGAAAGAGGGAAAACATTACAGCTGATTTCCAAGTGGATAGAAAAATTGTTGCTTGGAGCAATTCTGTATGAAGTCAGCTCTGGCCTTTCACTGCTGTGTTGGGCACTGACATGGAGACGGGCACAGATGCCACTCTCAGGAGCACCTGGAAGATGATGGGAGTTGCAGGCTGCTGTGCTTCTTTGTCCCAGAGATGTACGTGAGTCCTGGACAGAGGCCAGAGGGGACGCTGCACCTTTAGGACAAGCTGTTTCCCATTATCCAAACACGTTACATGCCTTTCTGCCCACTCAGCCCAGTAACCACTACTGAAGCAGCAGGGAAGGAAGAGCCAGACTGTCCCAAAGCAAGCCCTGAACCACGATGTCCAGGGTGGACAGTCTGGAGCCTAGAGGAGAGGAGTCTGCAGAGCCAGCCTTGTCTTCTCTGCAGTGGCAGAGAGACCCCTTGGGAGAAGTCATGAAGGGCTTCTGGAACATGCCGTGAGATCAGTCTTGGTCAGGCAGTGGGACCCACATAGAAAATTTTCTGGACTTTAGAGTCTAGGACAGGCTAGCAGCTGTCTTAGGTCTGGAGGCTGGGAACCTTCAGGAAACTCTGAACAGACTAAGACCCTCTGAGAGGGTGTCTCAGGCCAACGTGGCATCCCGAGCTAGGGTCTGCATGTCAGCGAGAGCCCAGGTGATTCGAGTGTGCCCTGGACAGCACCGTCCATGAGGAGGAAGCCAGGCCTGGAGCAGAACGGGATTGGGCGCTGGTAATGTTTCACTGCACAGCGGGGACCCTGGGCTTCATAACTGAGTTCACTTTGTGGAAATTAACTGAGCAATGCATTCACAGTATGCATATTTTAAGGAGAAAACACATCTACATCTATATTTTAAGTAAAACAAGACCAAGTTGGGTTTGTGGTAATACTTGTATTCCCAGCTATTCAGGAAGCTGAGGCAGGAGGAATGCAACTTCAATGCTAATCTCTCTCAAAACAGGGGGATCTTGTCTCAAAACAAAAAGGGCTGGAGATGTAGCTCAGTGGTTTAGCTCTTGCCTATTGTGGGTTTAGTCCCCGGAAATGCAAAAAGCAAAGCAAAACAAAGCAAAGTAATGAAGAGAGGAGGTGGGTTTGTCCACCAGTGGGGGTACTGGGGAGACCCAGAGCTGGCCATGCTTCTGTGAGTGCCACAGAGCAGCCCTGCCTGAACTGGCTTCTTCTGTCGGAGTTCACGCCTTCGCTTCTCTGCTGCCCTCACAGCCTGCTCTGGGGCTCTTTCTAGCACTCCGGGTGGCAGAGGTACACAACAGGCTTGGCCCCAGCCCAGGTCCACAGAGTAAGGCTATACAGGGCTAGAAACTGCCATCTCCATACTGACATCAAATTGACGAGCATTAACCCGTTTTCTAGCCAAGTGTACTCTGCTTTATTAATGTCTCTCTTAGCAGTGTCCAGGGGTTGAAAATTATCCTAGCACAGACATATCATTCATTCACTCATTAATTCATTCATTCATAATAGTAGCTAACATTTACTGAATCTTATGTGGTAGGCACTAAGTGGTTTATATACATGACCTCATTTAATCCTTACAACCCTATTTTTATCCCCAGTTTAGAGAAGAGTGAACCAAGATTTAGAGAAGTTGATAAGGTTAAAATTGCACAGCTGGGAAGCATTTCAGTTAAGATTTGAACACAAGCTGTCTGATAGCCCAGCCTCTTTCTCTCCCCCTAGACACTCTGCTACACTCTGGGAATGCATCAAAAAAGCAGTTAATACACCAGAATCACCGAAGCATACACCATCAAGGGGTGAATTTTATCGTGTATGGATTATATTTCAATTTTTAAAGATCTGAATGTGCGGAAAGTTTGGTTGGGATAAACGTTTATCAGGTCCTTTAGTTGACTTGTTTTTATTGATATAAATCTTCATATAAATTTTTATCCAATAAAAAAGTCAAAGTATTCTGAAGAAGAGAAAGAGGAGGGGAAGGAGGAAGAGGAGGGGAAACAGCTTCACAGGCACCTCTGTAGTCCCACAGCTCAGTTTGACCCTCAGCCCTGCCCCCAACACTGCAAGGCAGGTTCCTGCTTTCTCCTCCTAAGGTGTGAAGGTAACCCCTTCCCTGCCAGGTGGCACAGGGCTGGGAGGAGAGCAGGCCTGGCAGCAGGAAGCGGGGCCCTTGTAATCACAGCAGAAGGTGCAGAACCCCACGAGGGCCCAGCCTGGGCAGCTGGCATAAAGCCGTGGAGTAGCTCCACCCCCACCTCCACCCAGGGAGCTGCGGGGGAGCCCTGGGGTGCCACGCATCCTGCACCTCATCCTCTCTGTGAAGCCTCTTCCCATATCTCCCAGAGGAGAGCAGGGTTTCCCTTTCTCTATGCAGGGAGGACTCACAAGCTTTTTTACCTCTTTGGCTCCCTCTTGGGCTGACCGGGCCAGGCTTTTAGGGTCAGGCTAGCTGGGCAGTGTGAGTGGGCATCCCCTGTTCCTGGCACCCAAGCACTGGCCTGCACCCAGCACCTCCGCCTGAGCAGCTTTGTGCCCATCGGGGCCATGTTGCCATGGTGATTCCACTACCAACACAGTGTCCAGGGAGACAGCACCATGGAGCTGGATGTATTTGCAAGACTTGCTGAAACCAGCACTGACGGGCTGGGTAGATTCCAGAAAGGGTCAGGGTGTGGGGGATGGGAACTAAGTACAGCTGTTTCTCTTGCAGCAATTGGGAGAGAGGGAGAAAAGGAGAGAGGGGAAGAGAGGGAGGGAGTATTTGAGCACACAGCCCTGCCCCCGCATGCACCCTCCCTGTCCAGACAGTAGTGGCTCCTCTGAGCAGAGGCTTATGCCCCAGAGGGTCTGGTCTTTTGACTGTCATGGCTTTCTTCCTGAGGTGGTGTTCAGGGTTCATTTTTGTGCTAGTTTCTATGTTAAGAACTGAAAGGAAAGCAAAGGCCCTGATTCACAGCAGTACAATTGAAGCTGACTTCAAGATTGACCTCATCTCCCCGCCCTGAAGACTTCCTAGAGAAGACTTCTTAGAGGGTGGACACCAGGAATCCACACTGTGATGCTGCCCCTCCCCCCACACCCCCACCTGCACTCACCCCGCATCCTGGGGTTGTCTCAATTGTCTCTTGCAACTCATATCTCCATCCAGTAGGGAAGGCTCACATGCCCATTGTACAGATGACAGAACCAAGGTCACAGCAATCTATGCTCAGTGCACCACCCTGCCCTGCTTCCTCCTGCTTCCTGCTTGCTCATGGGAATTTGCTGGCTCAGCCTTCCAGACCCACTGGGAACAGGCCCCAAGCTACTGAGTGGGAGATAGAAGCCACCTTCTACGCAACGGCAGAGAAAGTGAAACCCACGAAGTGTTAACCTAGAGTTGCTGTTTAGGCTCTAAACTCAGGACTTTCTGTCTTCTGGGTGGGAGAGGGCGGGAATCCCCAGTAAAGGATGCAGCCCTGGCCCCGGCCCCGCCCCGAACAGCGCACTGCGGAGCTGACCTAGTTTTCTCGGGAGGGGCTCCTCCACACCTTCCCTGGTTGTGACTGTGGGCTCTCTTTGTGTAGCTCAGAAACACCGAGTGCCGATGATTTAATTCTCAGGGGTGGTGAGAACCAGGCCCCTGCATCTTCCCGAGGCCTTGTGCTCCGAGCTAATGCCGGTTTGTAAAGTACTTTATGATTTATTCATTCCGCCTGCCCAGGCTTCCCAGGACAAGCTTCCCCTCACACAAATGAGCGCAGCTCCTGGAATACAATGTCAGGCTTCATTAAAAGGAGAAACCCGGGTGTGGGGATGTCCCTTTCCTGCTCCCTGCCTGTGTCACACTGCGTGTGGAGAATTGAGGCCACACTGCAGAAAGCACCTGAGGTAACATGTAGGCTTCACAGGCGCGTGGGGACACACGGGCTTCTCTCTGGGATCCAGCCTGAGTGGACAGTTCCTGGGTCGTCTTGGGTCTCTCTGTGTCCAGCACTCCCTCAGAGCTTGTAGGAGGCATCCCTCGTAGCTGGTGGCAAGTGACAAGGAGCTAAGCAGGGCCCAGGAAGGACAGGGGACCTGGTAGAGCCAGCCTGGAGTTCTGCACACAGACTCAGACTGGGGCTAGTGGTAGCTTTCTCGCCTCTCAGAGATGCCAGAGGACTGGAGGACAGCATAAGCCAGAAGTGCTTATGGGGCTGTGTCCTGAGCTTGGGGAGGCCTTTGCAGCCCCGAGAGAAGGGGGAATTTGCACATCCTCCAGGAACTCTGTCAGGAAGCACCTTACTCAGGTCTCACCGGTGCCCAGGAAAGCCAAGTACAGAAAAGGGCAATGCCCATGACAGGCCAGGCTTACCAGGGCACAGAAATCCTGCTGGAGCAAGGATATAGGGACTTAATGGCCTTGTCACCTCCTGTAACACAAGCAATGCTTCCACGCACAGCAATCAGCCTTGTAGTGGCAGAGGGTCACACTCTTTAGGGAGCAAAGCAGCTTCTGGACAGGAGCAAAGGCTTCTGGGTAGCTGAGCAGCTTTGGAAGCAGACTCTAGGCAGCCTGAAGCCAGTACACGAAGGACTTGTAGTCTTGACTTCACTTTCTTAATTTCCAGAAGGGCAGATTAAAGCATGGTGACCTTGGAAGCGAAAACGCCGAGTGGCAGAGTGAGCCCGGAGCCCTATGGGCTGCCTGTCCTCCAGGCCATTCCCAGAAGAGGACGCTGCTCTTACTGTTTCTCAGTGGCTAAGGACCAGCCATGCACTTCTCAGTGGAATTTTAGGGTAATACAAGCGCATCTGCAGACATCGCCCTTTCTGGGCAGTTCACCCTGTCTTCACTAAGATGCTAACAAATTCTCGAGGCTGTGTAGTCAGTCCGATCCAATCATCTGCTGAAATCAGAGGGGTATTGTCACCTAGAACATAGAAGCCTGTGGGCCAGTTCCCTTTTGCATGCTGTTGCAGGGACTAGTTGCATCTCTGAGTCTGAGGCTTGGGCTGAGGGGTGGCCTGCTATAGAGGTCTTCACTTGTGTACCCCTCTCTGCCAGCTCACACCTGTTGCTGGGCAGTGGCACCTGGAAACTTCAGAGCAGTATCTGGGAACTAAAAGGGGTGGTCGTGCAAAAGAGGGTCTGTGCTGCTCTAAACACCCTAGAGAAACAGCAACAGCAAAGTGCTGCTCTTGGGGACATTAGGAGACCCACATGGCCCTCCCACTTTTTTTTTTTTTTTAGGTTTTTTGAGACAGGGTCTCGCTTTGTGGTTCAGGCTGGCCCTCAGCTCAGCCTCCAACTCACATCACAATCCTCCTGCCTCTGCCTCCCGAGTGCTGGGATTACAGGCATGAGCCACCACGCCCGGCACTGTGGTATGTGGTACTGGTTGCTGCTGGCTGTGGGTCTCCACACCCAGTATC
>PVIR01038032.1:0-14793 GCA_004026965.1 Petromus typicus
AAAAACAAAAACAAACAAAACAGAGAGGATAAGAAAGAAGACAAGAAAGAGCACATACTATATGAGTTTAGTTATATGAAATTCTAGAAAAGATAGCCAGACAGAGAAGCATGCATATGTAATCCAAACTACTGGGGAGGCTGAGGCAGGAAGATCACAAGTTCAAGGCCAGCCTAGGCAACTGTTATAAAAAATTAAAGGGGCTAGGGATGTATCACAGAGCATCTTTCTAGAATACAGAAGCTCCTGGATTCAGTCTCCAATACCTCTCCCAACTACTACACACATGAAAAAATTTAAAGGGTGGAATATATGGGACCTGGAGAAGAACTGGGTGTGGGAAGTCAGGAAAGAGAAATCTGGAATGGTCCCTGGGTTTCTGCATAAAGTTCTGAATGAAGTTTCATGGATTCCAAGAAACTAAAGTTAAAAAGAAAGGACAGGGATGAAGAAGAGAAGATCAGCTTAATATATGTAAGTGACTATGGAATATTTGAATGAATATGACTGGGTAGGTGGGTTTAGAGATCAGGAGAAGGTTTGAGGTTGGAGTTAAATGCATGGAAAAGACCAATCTAAAGGGATAACTGAAGCCGTGTCCCATGAGGGAAATACTTAAAGGAGAGTATGTAGCATGAGAAAGAAACTCAATCACCAGCTTAATTTTGGGAAAACACCTACAGAGGAGCAACTACAGAGACAGGAAGTTCTACGACCAGGAAGAACAAATAGGTCAAGTAAGAGGAAGCAAAGAATGGAATTGGCGAATGGTAGTAGTGCCCTTACTGAGAAAGAGTATCACAGTAGTGATTCCTGAAGCAGATAAGAGAGAACTGAGGAGTAAATGAAAGGTAAGAAACTCAAGACCACTGAAGGATAGCTTTTCAGAGCTTGAGGATGAGAGGGAGAAGGGAAAGGAGGAGAGAAAAAGAGGTAGAAAAGGATGTATCATCCAAAGATGTTTAATTACAGATCTTTATTATTAAGTTCAACAGACATGACTGAATTATATTAAATTGCAATGAAATTTCTTAAATGACTATTTTGGATTTTTGCACTTATTTTGTCAGAGACACTGTCTGACATGAGTGTGTTACAGGAGCCCTAATTCATGATTCCTATCCCTAGAGCTCAACAGCTCTAAGCATTTCTTTTCTATCTGGCAAGAGTTCAGTTTTTACTATAAAGTTTAAGTTGTCCAAAATCTTTCATATAACTCTTTAAGATATGCATGAGAAGACCATATTACTTGGCTCTGCAAAGAAGGATTTTTTTTTAAGTGAGAAAACCAAATATGTTTACATGTCAAGAGGAAGAAACAAGCAAAAAGGGAGAAGGAAAATACAGAAGAGGCTGATATGAAGAAAAGAGGGATTAGATCTCACAGTCTCAGGGACTTCCGAAAGCTTCCTCTGGTAATTTAAGACTAGGAGCTCTGACTGGGAAAGTGGGAAATGCCAGACACTTTGGTCTAAATCCCAGGCTAAGACTGCATTCCATCCAGTTTACAAAGAGAGCCAGGCGTTTCATTTTCATTGCTCTTGCCTGCAGAATGTCCTCCTCTGTTTCCCTGCTAAAGCACTTAGAAGAACAAAGTGAGATAATCAAATGTAATTAAAAAATGCAATCTCAATTTGTGTGCTATTACTGTTGAGGCTCATGCCAAGATTGAGGAGGAAAAAGACGAAACAAATATTCACGTTAAACATTTTCATTTGTAATCCTAGCTCCTGCCACTTTATCTTCTGGGTTTTTTCTTTTTCTCCCCTTTTAGACTTCTCAGACTGAGCAGTCTTATCTCACATACGCAAGATCCTTTACTGAACTGCGTGGGGCTAAAGCCACCACTATACTTGCTGGGAAAACCATTTACTAACATTTAGTATGACAAGCCTTCCCATCACTTTCCATTCCCTCGGAACTCGCATGCCTTCATTATCCACAGATACACACCCAACTCTAGAAGAGATCAACTCTACTTACAGCTTCCCAGAGCAAGTGTGTTGCTGGCTCCATCTTTATGCATCTGATTCCTCCATTGCCCTACCCTGAGCCACACGCTTGTCCAGAGAGAGCACCGCCATTACTAAGAACCAGAAAAATCCTCACATAAACGTGGAGTAAGACCTCAGTATACTGGAGTGGGCTGGTGGTGAGATGGGGTGATAAGACCTTTCCTGAGCGTACCTTTCTGGGGCCTGACCCTCTAAGATAGTACAGCCAGGTGACTAGAGACACATGTATGGAGCGGGTTGGACCTTTCTGGTGTGGCAGTTTTGAGACAGGGCCTCACGATGTAGTTCAGGCCGCCCTTGGATTCCCTGTGTAACCCAAGCTGGCCTTGTACTCACAGCGATTCTCCTGTTTCAGCGTCTCCAGTGCTGGGATTACAGGCATGTTGCCACCATGCCCAGCCAGGACCTTTTTATAGAAATAACGTTTATTGTGTATTAACATAAGTCAAGCACTCTTCTAAAGACTTATTCATGCATTGTTTCTTAACTATGCTTTAAAGTAGGTCTGCCAGAGAAAAGTTACATTTCAGTTTCAGACTATTAGGTACACTTACACTAAAAAGTTATCTTTTCAGCGAAACTGAAAAGGTAATCAGATGGTCCACATTTTTGCTAAACCAACCTTCGTGACTCTACCTCAAGCTTCTGCGTGTTATCCCCTTTTCTCCAGGGGAAGAGAATCCCAGCCACACATCTAGCACACGCCAAGGTCAAAGTGCGACACCAGGCATGTTTACGGCTCTTACGCCATGTCCCTGGACATGCCGGGATATGCATGTGAGGCTCTGGCCTTTATGACAGAAGCCCTGCATCAGCGGCCACGCACTAGACTGGGCTCTTGGTGGTTATACGGGGTCTCCATGGGACCCTATACACTGTGGCATCACCCAAGCCCTAGGAAACCCGAAACCCGAGGAAGCCCCAAAGCAAAACCTATTAAAAACATCAGAGGATAATGAAACTAGACAGGACAGTGCCCAACCGCCCGTTTCTCCATCACCCCCACAGAGGCAAGCAGGGAGGTCCCTGGGATGTCCTCCTGAGGGTGCCCCTGAGCGCGCCTCCTCTTTTGCTGCTCCTGGACCTCCGTGGGACGGATCTGAATAAACTAGTGTTTTCAGGGGTTGCGTGGGAGCAGAGACACCGATCCCGTCCTGCGCTCTCCAAAAGCCTGGTTCCCACAATGTAGGGTTGGCAAAGGCTATGACCACGTAGGCGGGAGATTGGGAAAGATCCGCCAAGAGGACTCCTCTGGCGGCTGACTCAGACACTGCCGTGCACATCGGAAGAGGGCGGGGCCACTGGGGGAGCCCCGCCCCTCGGGGAAGCCCCCGCCCCTCTCCGCCCCTCCTCCAGCCTGGGAACTCTTCTGAGGATCCGCTTAGATGGACAGGCTCCACGGCAACTTTCCTTTTTCTTTCATGTACTTTGTTTTAGTACTGGATTTCACTTGCGGCGGGAGATTTGGTCCTTCAGTTTAGGGCCTTGGAACTGACCTGGGTGATACCTCTGGTCCACGACTCCTGGTTTGGACCTCGAGGCTGGACTGGATTGCCCACAGTCCGAGGGCTGCGTTCCTAAGTCCGCCCCGCCCCCGGGGGGCGTGGTCGCAGAAGAACTAGAGTTTCCTCTGGGATTCCGCCTCTCCTTAGAGAAACTAGGATTTCAGGTAAGACTTTTCCCAAATTCTGTGGGTTGTGGTTCAGCCTATTCCCCGGCATCCCTTGGGAGTTAGATGATGACGATGACGATACAGGAAATGAACTTCTCATTCTGCTTGCTTTATGGACTTTTGAGTCCTCTGTTAATCCCTCTGCCACCCCCACCCTCAGCCGCTGTCCTGAGGATCGAACCTAAGAAGCTCACACTCGAATACATCTCCAGATCGTTTTCATGTTGAGATAAGGTCTCTCTAAATCGCTGTATTTCCCAGTTTGGGCTTGAATTTGGGATCTTGCTGCCTCAGTGTCCCAGAGTGGTGGAATTACAGCATGCGCATCTTTTGAAGCTCTCTACACCAGCAGTTACTCTACCTCGGAAACAACACACATACTCTTTTTTTCCCTCTTTTCCCATCAACTACTATGCCATTTCTGGCTGAACTTGTAGGAGATATTATCTATAATTCCGACTCCAATTTCTCTTCTCTTGTTCTCGTGGAACCCAGCTACAATCAGATGTTAGCAACCATCGACTCATTGCTTTACTGTGATAGATAGGTAAGCTGCTTAGATATGTTGGCAGTTAGACAAGGCCAGCCCTCAAAAGGCCTACAAGAAAGGACACCGTCACCGAAAGTCAGCATTAGAAAGTCAGCATTATCAAAGGAGAAAACTGTCTCTCCTGGAAAGCAGAGATGATTGATAAGCCTCAATCTCCTTCCTCGAGTGGAGAGTAGGATCTTGATCCACCCTTCCCAGAAAAGCAACGGTTGTAAATCTCCCAGGGTGGAGGGCCAGGACCTTGACCCACCTGTCCTGGAAAAAGACTCCTGACTGAAAATTCTTGTATGCTTATTATGTGACTTGATTTCTCACTGGATTCCCATTTTATCAGTGTCACCTAAGCAACTATACTTGCTGTAATCTTACTGGTTGATCATGGTATTAACCATTTTGTGATTTCTCCTTGTACCAATATTACCTAAGCCACTGTACTTGCAGTGTTACTGGTTGACCACAGTTACCTTAAACTCACCTCACCTTGTGGCTTTGCTCCTTAAAAGCTTCCTGGAAAGTGAGATGAGCCGGTCTCCCACTTTCTGGTCCCTCTTCTCTCCCTCTTAGGTGAAGCTTTCTTTCTTAAAAAAGTTTTCCTACTCTTAACCTCTGTCGTTCCTAAAATTCGTTCTTTGATTTTAGAGAACATGAACAGTGTCTCACTATCTAGCAAGTTAGGAGCTAGGTTTGCTCCTTTGCATCACTACCACACTGATAATTAAAAGGACTTTAAAAAAACCAAAAAAATATGATTATCTTGCTAAATTTAACAGTTGACTTTCAGTTGTTAGTCTACTGAACCTGTTAAGTTCACTTTACACAAATGACCAGGCTTTCTTCCTTAGTATACTCTACTAATTTCCATCACATGCTTCCTAGTTTTCTTTTGACCCTACTCCTTTTTTTTTTGAGACAGAGTCTCACTTGGTGGTTCAGACTGGCCTTGAGCTCACTATGTAGCCCAGGCAAGCCTGGAACTCACAGCAATCCTCCTGCTTCCACCTCCTGAGTTACTGGGATTACAGGCATGAGTCACCACGCCCGGCACTGTGGTATGTGGTTCTGATTGCTGATGAGCATGAATCAACATGCCCAGCATTTATATGGTTACCAGGGATTGAACTCTGGCCCTTGCACTAGCAAGGCAGGTGCCAGAACCACTGAGCTAAATCCCTGGGCCCTTCCTCATTCTTTCTTATTCCATCACTCTCTCAAGGAAAAATGAAAGGCATAAGCTTCTCTCATTTTCTTTCTGCTTTAACCTCAAATGACTTAACTCTTTAGTGGGATCCAGTGATGAACTCACCAGATGGTATTGGCTAGAACTTGGTGAAATTTTTTCTTTACTCTAAGGATCTCAGTACCCAGCACAAGTGTTGCTTGGGACTCAAGTCATCATCATAAACAGTTATGGTTGGAGAATTGGAGTCAATCTCTACAGTAATCCCCAAATGTTATTCTGATTTTTAAGTCCATTCTCTTTCTTTCTCTTATATTAATGCAGATATGCATTGTTTTGTGACAGTTACTTTCTTTCCTGTAGTTTTGGGAGTGGGGATGTTGGGAGACCAGGAAAGAAGGAGACTCTTCAGGAGCTTCACAGAGTGAATTCCACTGGGGCTGCTGGGACATTTTCCCACTCACAGAAGTGTGTATCTCTGGTGACTTTCTTGAACAATATAAATTTGGGGGTAAAGAAACACATAAAACTACTTTTTGCAAAAAAGAACTTCCTCTTTATTCCATATACAGAAACAACTTTCTAGAGCTAAGTAGGGAAAGGGCTTTGATCTGGTCCCTACAAGCCTAGATTCTGATGAGCAGCACTTTCTCCATTTAAGAATGAAAAGTCTTGATCTCTAGCCATTCCCAAATTTGGAAGTGGTAGCAATGAGGTCTGGAAATTCCTTGGTGAGGTGAGTATCAGCTTGGGGCAGGCTCTTCCAGGCAAGTTCCAAAATTCCATACTGAGCAATACCTATAGGAAGGAAGGTGCGCACATTATTCTGTCCAGGCAGAGGTACCACATCTTGGAATCCCTGAGTGGTTCTAGGGGTATGAGAGCCACCACAAACAAGGCAGTAGAACACTCGTTCTCCAGGTACGAGCTCAGTGGTCTTCAGGGCCTCTCTGCAGATGATCTGCTTGGGTTGAGGTTCTTCTTGTACTAGCAGATCTTGTAGCAGCCTCTGGATTCCAGGGGACTTGAGCTGGTACAAGTCCATGAGCTGATGGAACTGTTCCATCCAGGTAGCCGTGTCTTTGGCATATCGCTGCTGGAGCATCCGCAGAACATGGTACAGTGCCACAAATGTCTCCCAAGAAGGTATATCTTCCTTCTTCTGTGAGATAGGCTGTGTCTTCTTTTTCAATTTGGGCAATTTGGGAAATCTGTCTTTACTCTTAAAAGCCCTAAGGTCCTTCTGAAACATGAGTGCCAGCATTTGTTTGTCCACAGAGGAATGGGCACCTGTGAAGAGGTCTCTTGTGGTAGAATAAAAATGTCGTGTCTCCATCTCTTTGATAACACTGGATAACTGCTGTATCCGTGCACTCCTGTAAGACTCACCTAGAGGATGCCAGTTTGTACCCTTTGGGTCTGTAATCCTCTTGGGAGGTAATGGGGACTTTGGTGTGGGGACAGTCAAAGGTTTTAGCCAACTTTCCTTTTCCTTTCCCTTTATAGGGGGAATCACTGTGAGGTGTTTCAGACTCATGGCTTCCCCACTGGGCTTTGAGGCCCTTGTGCTTCGTGATTCCAAAGTCTGCAAATGATGGTGCACAATGGTCTTAAGCATAGCCGGATGTAGCCATTCTAAGTTTCCCTCTGAGGTCAGGTCTTTGAGGAGCTGACACAATCTGTGGAAGCTGTCTCTAGAAAGCTGTTCCCCTGCTTCCATCCGCTCTAGGACCTGGTGGGTCCACTCTACATCTGAGACGCTTACCTCTACCTCTGGATGTCGTTTGTCAGTCAGGATTTGGGCAAGAGGTTGTTGTACCTTACGTTGGCTTTTCAGAGCTGGATGATGCTCCAAGAACCACTTATACCTGGCTTCTGGAAGTCCGTGTTGTAATTTGTGAACCATCACAGATTTCCTAAATATGTCAGACCTGAATGATGTTTTCATGTCCTGCTCTTCGGACACTAAAACTGTATCTAAAACATGTAGAGGCACAGGTTCATATTTCTTTAACAGTTCTCTTTCTTTATCCTTCAACTTTATCTGTGAGATTGTCCTCCATTTCTGGAGTACTCTGTGTTTTTGTTCCAAGGATATTTGTTTGCCAAGCAGTGACATTTTTGTCTTCTCTCCCATATCCGCAGGTTCTGAGATCAGTTGTCTGGAAGGGATTTTTAGAACTCCCCATTTCGTATGACTGCCTTTGACCTCAAGGAATCTTTCTCTAATAGAAGAGACAATGTCCCTTCTTTCTAGGTCCTTTCCTCCTTCTTGTAATGTAAGTGGTTTTCCTCTTTTTAAAATGTCTTTTTCTTTGCTTACTTCTATTGAGCTGCTCTCTTCTGTCTCTCTCAGACTTTCCAACTCTTCCTCACTCACGCTTTCTTTCTCTTCCTTGAAGCCTTCATCCTCCTCTTCCACCTTGCTTTTCTTCCTTTTCTCTTCCTTCTCCTCTGTTTTTTCCTTCTCCTTCCTCTTCTCTTCCTTCTGTCCTTCCTCTTCCTCCTCCTCTTCCTCCTCTTCCTCTTCTTCCACCTCTTCCTCCTCCATTACTTCTTCCTCTTCCTCCTCTTCAGACAAACTTTCCTGTCCTACTTCTTCTAACAGGATTTTTATTTCCTTGGAAATGCTCTCTTCACTTTCTGTCTCATCTACTTTTATGTAAAACTTCCCCTTTGGAGTATCAATTTTTGTTGATTGTTTTCTTTTTCTCTGCTGTTTAAGGAATGGGATTTCCTCCTCCTCCTCCTCTATATTTCTTTCCTCTTCCATGGCCTGTATGACTTCTCTCTGTTCCCTGGCCAATCTTTCTTCCTCTTCATTTGTAATCTCTCTCATTGCCTTGACCATTTTTCTCTGCTTCTTAGCCAGTCTCTTTTCATCTGTGTCCAGTTTTGATTCTTCTTCAGAAAAACTCAACTCTGTGATATCAAGCCTGCTCTCTTCCTCGCTCATTCTGCTCTCCTTGAGTGGCTGCTTTACCTTTGTCCTCCTTATTTCGTCCTGGGTCATTTTCTTTTTATCACTGACTAGTTTTTGAAGTACCATTATCTTTCTTTTCATGTTCAATGCCTTTTCTTCCTTAGCAACATCCCGCTCATCTCTGCTCATTTTCCTTCCCTGGAACACTGCCTTTTTCACCACAGCTAATTCCATTTTTTTCTTGGCCACTTTCTCCTGGTTTCTAGCCAGAATTCCACCTGCCTGATCCAGTTTTTTCTCTACAGAACCCAGTTTCTCCTTCTTTTTGACAACTCCCTCCTCTTCCTGTCTCAGCTTCTCCTCCACCTGAACCATTGTCTCTTTGTACATATCTATTTTCTTCTTCACCTGAGCTATTTGCTTTCTCTCCTGAAGGACTTCTTCTTTCACATGGGGCAATTTCTCTTTCCTCTGAACCAATTTTTCCTTTTCCTGAATCAAATTCTTCCTTTTATGAGCCAGATTCTCTTCCTTCTGGGCCAGTCTTTCCTTTTTCTGTATAAATTCTTTCTTGTTCTGGACCAGTTTTTCCCTTTCCTGGGCCAGTTTCTCTTTGTCCTCTATCAGTTTCTGCCTTTGCTGAGCCAATCTTCTTGCTTCTCTGTGGTTTATTTCCTTGTCCTGGGCCAGTTTTTCTTCTTCCTGCATCAGCAGCTCATCTTTCTGGGCCAGTGTTTCCTCTTTCTTAACCAGACTCTCCTCTCGCCTGGTCAGTGTCATCACTTCCTCAGCCAGTTTCACTTTTTCCTTTGCCAATATCTCTTCTTCCTGGCCCAGCTCAACCTCTTTTGAAGCCAGGTCTTCTATGTCCCTTTCCAGTTCCTCTAGTTCCTCAGCCATCTCCATTTCTTGCCATTCTAGACTTTGCTCCTTCTGCGTTAGTATTTCACCTTTCTTGGATAATAGAATTTTTACCTCAATAGCTTTTTCTATTTTCTTTGCTACTTTCATTTCTTTTTGAGCAGTTTTCTCCAATTTCTTGGCCAGTTTCTTCCTTTTGTTGGCCAATTTCTCTGCTTTGTGACTTAGCTCCTTTTCTCGTTGGACCAATTTTTCTTCTTTCTGGGCAAACTTGCTTTCTATGTGGGCCATATTCTTATCTTTCAGGAGCATTTCCACATCTTCTTGGGAAAGTGTTCTCTCGTCCTGGGGCATCTTTCTCTCTTCTTGTTCGAATTTCTCTTCTGGTTCTAGTTTCTCTTCTAATTGTGTTAGTATCTTCTCCTCTCTGGTTTCCTGTATTTCATCTTGGACTTGTTTTCCCTCTGTTATTCCTTTTGTCTGCTCTTCTGTGAGGGGCAGCACTTCTTTTTCATCTTCTCTTCCTGCTTCATATTCCACATGCTTCGTATCCACTGCATTTTCCAGCACCTGTCTCCACTCCTCCCAGCTCATTTTCCTTATCTCCTCCTCTGCCTCCTGTATTTCATCCTTTGGGAATGGCTTCTCTTTAGCCTGCGGTAGTTTCTCCTGTTCCTGAAGATGGCTTCTGTCCCAATCTTGCTTCCATTCTTCCCAGGATATCCTTCGCTCGTCATGGGCCAGCTTCCACTGATCCCATGAGGTTTTCCACTCTTTCCAAGATAGCTTTCTTTCAACACTAACTGGTTTTTCTTCTAGTTCGACTACTTCCATTTCTGCTTTTCTCATTTCCTCTGTCTCCCCCACATCTTTCTCTTTTGGGGTCAATTTTGTCTGCTTTCCATGTACTTTACTTTTGTCCTGAATTGTTTTCCTTTCTTCCATAGATATCTTTTTAGAGGGCTTCTTTTCTTCCTTCTTTGACTTTTGTTTTTTCTTAGTTAGATCACCATGTTCTAAAAAACGAACTTTCTTTTTCTTTCGTTTTTTTGGAATTACTTCCTGCAAGCCCTGCACGTCCCTTTCTTCTTTTTGCAATTGCTCTTCCTGCTCCTCTGGTATCTCTCTGTCTCTGAATACCATGCCCTTTCTAATTACTTCTTCATGGACAAGTCTTGGCTTCTACTCTGGAGCCCATACATCCCAGGCAACGTCCTCAAGTGTATCCTTGCTTTCTTTTTTCATCAGGGGACAGATTTCCTGAAAGAGCTCCCAGCTGGGGTGCCGATCTGCCAGAATCTCCTCAGCCATAGTCACTAACTCAGTGTTTAGATCTTCTGATATTTTTTTTTGGGATCCAGCTATCCTCAGGGTCATAAGACGACATATAGCCCCCCGCCATGAAGCAGCATCTCGAGCCCTTTGGCCGGGCACTCCAGCAGCTCCTCGCCCGTGAGCTCTAATTATTTTTCTAACTGGTTCTTCTATTACAGTTGGTAAAGCTTCCTCAATTGGAACTTTTTCTTCTTTTATTTTCTTGTGTTTCTTTATGGATTTCTGGGCTTTCTTGCCTTTTGTGTCATGTGTTTTCTTTAGCGTCTTCAGAGACAGAGCTGTGTGACCCTCTGAGACATCTGAAGGTTCAACAACTTGAAAGCTCTTTACGCTACTGACTGAAGACCTGGTGTGAAGGCTTATATCTTCCATCTCATGTAGTGCAGTTTCAGTCTGATCAGTTTCACCTTCTGTGGGCTCTGGCTCTGTGCTCATTGGTTTAGAGTCTCCGTCTTTCATCTTTCTGAGACCTCGCAACAATTTTCGGGCTGCAGGGAAAATCAGAAGGAGGTCAGGAAAGTATTGGGAGGCTAGCTTTTCTCAAATCTGATGTGAACTAAGGGAACTGCCATAAAGAAGCAACAAAGAGGGCTTTTTAAAAAAGTCTTCTTTTATGTACATGTATCAACTCTTCATGATTAATCATTATAGTAAACATGTCATAATAAAAATTTTTAAAGTGAAAAATAAAGCATTTCCCTCTCTGTCCCCTCAACAATCCCAGGGTAGATAGCTCTTGGGATCTTCCCAAGTTTGGGAAGATTGTTCCTAGGAGAATTTTCCTCTATGATGAAATCTGTCTACTTATCTCTCTTCCCCCTAGTATGTCTTGACCTGTGCCAGCCCTATCTTACTTCTTGGGGACCCAGAGGCAAAGATCAGATCATTCTATACATACTGTGCCTTTTTCCCCCTGCTCTGCCCCGTCTTTGGCCTTTGCTGCGCTTGACTTCAGTTTCTTCAGGCTGTATGGAAAGGGACCTAGATACAGAAGGTCTTGAGATATGTAAAGAAAAATGAGGCTTTTTATCTTCTGTAGACAAGGTCAAGTCTTCATTCAATCGCTGCTGCACTTGAGTGAAAAGGATTTGGAGATCTGTGGGCCGCATCCCCAGCAGGTGGTCCAGGGGTTCTTCCCCAATCATTTCTTGCCTATGAAGGTCAAAGGAGAGGAAAGACTGTGTTGAGTCAGGGATGGGAGAGAGAATGGTAAGGAAAGAATTGCTATAAAACAGGCAGGGCATTTGGTGAGGAGGCCAAGAAGAACAGTACAGGTGGAGGTGAATGATGGCCAAGAAGAAAGAGAAAAAGCTAAGAGGCCAAGATGGCAGTGAGTGGAGAGATTTGTAGGGGAGCTGCAAGGGAAGCAGGGAAGAATGGGAAGTGGAACCTGAAGACAAAGGACAAGTGGAATATAAAAAACAAATGGAGAAAAGATCACCCAGTCAGGGTAACATCCAGTATAGGAGACCAGATAATGAAGACTGAGGTGTAACTGATCTTCTCTGAGGGCACAGAGGAGAAAATCAGGCTGTGCCTACTTTGCCAACATGTAGGCATGCTGATACATCGCAAGTCCTAGAGGAGAGTCTATACGACTGAGATCTGGCTGCTCACCTGTGTATATGCTATAGAAAACAGGAAGCTGATGAATTTTCTCATATCCTAATTGCTTGTTCTGGTGTCTGAATGAATAAAGGTCAGGTGAGCCAAATGCTCAGGGGTCCTGTGTAGTAGAGTCAAAGAGCCCGTTGGCCCCTCATTCCAAATTAACTCTGTGTCTTGTTGTCATTCGTCCTAGTTTGTCCTCCAGACATGGCCAAACTTTAGGCTGCCCCTCCTTACAATCAAGGATAGTCTAGGATCAAGAAAAGCCACGAAGCCAGATATGCACCTGTGATCTCAGCTGCTTGGGAAACTGAGCCGGGAGGATCACAAGTTTGACTTTAATCAGAGTAATCTGTATTAGTTACTCTTTTTGCTGAGACACAATACCCAGCACTCGAAGTTAAAGGGCAAAGGGTTTATTTGTCTCACAGTTTCAGGTTGTGGACGTTTCAGTCCGTAATCAGCTGGCTCCAAGGCAGAGTGGCACACAGCAGAGGGGTGTTGCAGAGGAAAAAGCATTCATAGCACCCACACAGGAACAAATGGAAAGAAGCACAAGGAAGAAGGTAAGCCTCTTCCTGACCCTTGTAATGTATTCAGGCTACACAGATTAGGGTGGTGCCAAAGCAATCAGTGTACTGATTTAGTAATCACATGCCCTTACTCCCAACATTACATGCTCTAGATTCAGCCACAATGGTTGCTTGAGGCTTTGGTGGGACATCTAGACCCAAACCATGACATCACTGCAAGATAAGCACAATACTACTTGACCTAAATCCTCAACCATGATATCACTGCATCAAGAAAAAAGTTATGAAAGAAAAAGATTTGGAAGCCCTAATGAACAAGGATAAAAGATAGTGAAAAAAGAGAATGAAGAAATGGAGAAGAGAGAAGACATTTTGCAGGTGCTAGAGAATCGAAAGTGCAAACAAGTTACTTTATCTCCTGGAAAGTCTCTTGTCTCTGGATCAAGCTTAACAGTGAGGCTCTAGAGTGGATTCCAATCTCAGCTATGATGCTGAGGGCCTTATTCCTCACTCTTTCGTCCTTATCCATTAACCCTTGGGCCAGAGGCAAGGCAAAGAGATGAGTGACCATTCCAAGACGCTTCAGCCCTTCCCAGGCTAGCTCCCGGATCAGTGGGTTGGAATTGGTTGTATCATCCAGCAGACGATGGGCTGTCTCAGAGCGCAGAGATGGTGACACTTGGTAAGAGGCAAAGATCTGTCCTAGTGCACCAATACAGCATTGGTACTTCAGTGGGAAAGCATAAATCATAATATTGAGGATTGTCTCAATGAGGCTAATGATAGCTATTTCACTCATTTTTCTTCCCAGCCAACTACGGCTTGCTGAATCTGTAAGGACATTATAGGTTCCATCCTTGGATTTTCTCATTTCTAGGAAGCTTTCATCCTCCTTCTCTTCATCTTCTTGTACTTCACTTAAACGTCGTACTCTGCTGTGCCAGAAGAAGAAGGGTTGATATGTTGACCAGTCTATGGCCCGTCTAGGTGAGTGCAGGTTGCACTGTAGGTATATTGGGCTGCCCTCTGGCCAAAGACGGGCACGAATTACTGAATTGGGGATGTAGCAGTCAGGGGCAAGGAACCATTCCTGCCCATGACCAAAGTAGCATCTCAGTATTTGATAAGGGTTGAGTCCATCCCAGTAAGTCAGTTGTAACTGAGGAGGAACCATGTAATGGGGATGGGGAGGTTTGCTCATCTCCATCCTGTCAATTTCCACCCTCTTCTCCATTTTGGCAGAACTCAGTAACACAGGACTCCCATCCTCATCTTCTTCTATGACGTGTGGCACAGAATGGTCAAAGGCAATGGCCCGCTTATTGACGAGGTTCTGCAGACCCATTAATTCCTGGTTCCCTTGACCCATGTAGATATACTTGGGCAAAAACACAGTCTCAAAAGAAAGAAAGAAGCTTGGAATGAAAGGCTTAGGGGCTTCTAGCACTTCATCTGTTACACTCCTTAAGGAAAGGAGAGAAAGCAGGGTAGGAGGAAGCAGTTTTAAACAGGATACCAGATAAAGACCTTGGTTGAAGGACACAAGCAGGTCACCCCGGTCATTCGCAAAGCAGACTGGGCCAAAGTGCAGAGATGAATCCAGCGTGGCTATGAGTCTGCCATGGAAATCCCAGATCCGGACAGAGCCATCACTACCACCTGTGACAAAAAGACTCAAGGACAAGCAGACATCAAAGGATGTGATGGTACACTGGTGCAGAGGCAATGTCTCTATGAATTTTGAGCCTTTTCGTGACCCATAGGACATAAAATCATGGAACTTCCAGAGACGCAGGCAGTTAGTGTCTGTGATGGCACCCACAGCATGGGGCAAGAGTACCAGTTGTGTCAGGTGACAGCTGCTAAGAATGCTTGCGAGGAGCTGCAGTTGTACTTTGGCTCCATCAAGCACAGCTTCTGATAAGTTTATATAGTCATCCATTCCATAGGAGCACAGCAAAGAGTTTTCCCGGCCACTCAGGAGCCCCGCAGACAGTGTAGAGAGTGCCAGTACAGCTCCATAGTGTATGAATTTCTCTACTCGGGCACAGCTATGCTGAGATAGCACTCTTATCATACCACTCTGGTGCCCAGAGAATATCAGTCCTTCTATCCCTCG
>PVIR01038033.1:0-14786 GCA_004026965.1 Petromus typicus
TTTAGAACCTTCACAAAATGCTTTAACATGCAAAATTTATTCTCATGGAGGTTATCCTCTAAAACATTGTTTACACATGAATATATATTAAAAATTTAACTATGTAATAAAAGAACAGTCACTGAATAATAAAAGAATAATCAGTAATGAGATGCTTGCCACTTTTTTATTATTTCACTGAACTATAATATAAAGCCTTTCCAAAGAATCAACATAGTACTGTAAACTGGGAGGGAAACTGTAGAAGAATATGAATTTGGCTTCAAATACTACTTTAAAAATCTTCCTCTTTTGTAACATTGGGCAAACAGCCCCGATTAGTTGACTTTGTCTTTCTAAATGTCAGATGTCAGAAAACAATTCTTCGTTTTATTACTCAAAGTCGTAAACATCTTACAATGAGAACATTTAGTCAGCACAGACACTTTTATCACACATTTGGTAAGAAAATTCAAATTTTATTAAAATTCACAAAATATTGCTATGAATATATGACCTATTCATCAATTTTATCACTTTTAGGAGTTTGCCATATACTTCTATAGCTTTGGGCAGATATAATGAAACAAAGAAAATGTAGATCATATAAAAATATATTCTAGTCAAGAGCCTGTTTTATATATATATATATATATATATATATATATATATATATATATATATATACCATTTTATGTTCTTTCATTAAAAAATACAAATAATAGCATAATCTGGAACCAAAAAGGGGTATAATACCATTAAAAATTAGGAATTTCCACTAAATGTCAAAGATTATGTCATTTAGGGGCCAGGGATTTAGCTCAGTGGTTCCGGCGCCTGTCTTGCAAGCACAAGGACCCGGGTTCGATCCCCGGTAGCCACATACCATACTGGGCATGGAGACTCACGCCCAGCAGCAACCAGTACCACATACCACAGTGCTGGGCATGGTGGCTCACGCCTGTAATCCCAGCACTCGGGAGGCAGAGGCAGGAGGATTGCTGTGATGTGAGTTTGAGGCTGAGTTCAGGGCCAGCCTGAACCACAAAGTGAGATCCTGTCTCAAGAAAACCTAAAAAAAAAAAAAAAAAAAAGATTATGTCATTTAGATAAGGGAAAAATAGCTTCGTCATTTTTCTTGTGAAATATTACACTTCCTGAACAGGCTAACTTGCAGTCAAGCAAAACATAAAATCACACTTTGAAGATATCGATCAAAAGTTTATTTCTCAACCATTCAATTTCTATATATTTATTTATAAATAATCAAACACTCTACCTATCTATCTATGTATCTTGGGGGAAAAAGGCACGATCTATGTAAATTAAGGCAAGGTTGCAGAATGAGAATACTGTGATATTCTCTGGGACTTGGATTGGTTTGTATTAAATCAAATATTCATGTGCTACATTTAGAGAATTAATATTTATTATCAATGACGTTTTAAATGATTGTTTTTACCAAGTTAAACATTTATTTTTACATCATCTTTAGTTTTTTCTGTGACTTTGGAAATGACTCTGATCTGCTACCTACCTCTTTCATCATATATATTATATATATATATATCATATCATATCATATCATATATAACTTTAGTCTTCAATCATTCATTTCTCAAAAGAATATCTACTGTACATTTTCAGGTGCAAACCAAATGGCTTGCTACTGTGTTTGATACAGTGACAAATTTAGACATGAGCCTGACTGAACTTATCTTGAGAGAGGAAAATGAGCTATATAAACATTGTGGGTTTTGTGCTATATAAAAAGCTATTGTGCAGGGTTGAAATTGACAAATGCTATAAAGAGGTTCAGATAAAGTACAATGCATGTTCAGAAAGGCAAGATTATTAAAGGCAGAAATAAATAGAATGATTTTGAATGGCTTTAAAATTGATCTAGGCATAAAAATGCAGGTAGAATTTAAATATGGATATAAGAAAGAAAAATAATCTAGACAGAGATTTCTCTCTAAAATCTCAATTTACATAGATTGTAAAGTGCAAAAAATAAACAAAAAACATAGCATTTACAAAATTAGGATCAAATTGTGAGAGATGCAGACTGTCAGTATTAGGAGTCCAAGTTTCATTCTGTGAAATTCTGTGTGACATTTAAGACTTTTTTCAGCAGGAAAACATAAAAGTTCATTAATCCTTTAGGAAGATGGATCAGAAATATAAATTTATGCATGTCATACATATGCATATATATACATAATAGAAATATGCTTCCTATAATAAATATACTCACTGTTGACAAAAATAGTGTTCAATGGATTTCTCCCCCCAATAAATTTATTATGTAAGATATTTCTGTGTAGAAAAAATAAGTTTTAAGATTTCCAGAATTTACAGAAGAATAAATAAGGCCGGATTAGCAGAAAATCAAAGGGCTTTCATCTTATCATGGAGATTTTCTCAGAGATAAGATATAGTTAATTACAAACACAACCAATTGGCCCAGAATTGTGTCTGTTCCTTGTGTCCTTTGCCCTAATATGGTGATTAGATTCCACTCAATGTGCTCAAATCTTTTTGCTTGTTTTTTTTTTTCTTCCTATGTCTAAATTCTTCTATGTCAGCTTCACAAATCTCAAAGATGACTTGTCAAAATGTGTTTTGTGACTTTTCCATGAGATTATCTTTTTGCCAGAAAGCTCACAGTGGGATTCCTGTCTGGGCAATGAGCTCTTGATCTCATACACTGTCCCTAATATATGGTTCACTTTTTGTCACTTCAAATACTGTCTTGCTATTAAAATAGATTCCTGCCTCACTTTGGATGTCTGGAAAATATTTTACATATGGTAGGCACTGAAAAAGAGAGATACTAAGGAAAATAAATAAGAAAGTAGACAAATAGCCCATTTGAGAATAAGAACAACCTGAGGGGAAAACGCTATTTTTCTGTCCTTACCCCAGACATATCATTGTATCACACTATCTTCTCATTTTACATTAGAACAAAAAACACTTGCAACATTTCACGTGGTTAGAAATCAAAACACAGCCAAACACACATCTCTCATTTCACACTTCAGAAATGATGCAAAACAATCATTTTATTCCCCTAGGGCTTGAAATAATGGGTAGTTGTCACATGTGTTCTGGTTAGAAAAGACTACAGATTACCAAGGTCTCCTTTAACTGTTCCAACTGGACGCCATGTCATCACTGCTAAAGGCTTCATTTTTAACAGTACCACTAAAAATGAGAGCAAAACACTTGGTACGTGTGTTAATTGTTCCGGAATATCAGCTAACTCTTGCAAGGGGCAGCTAAGTTCTATTGCACCTAACAAGGGCTTGAATGCATTTGGGGCTTATCCTCCTTCAAATCCAGGCTGATTTTATAAATTTCTCTTTCATACTATAATACATACAAGATTTTAAACGTAAATCCAGTGTATAGTTTTCCAAACAGAGAGCTAATACATTTTGTCTTATCTCCTTCTATCTTTGGTTTTCGAGGATGAGCATAAGTGTTGATTTCCACCTTACAGAAGTTTTAATAGTGTTTATGAACACTGATAAGTTACTTTTCAAACTGCAGTTAATACAATTTGTTTTGATAGTACAATCATCAGTTTAGTGAGGGATGTAGAATGTTTATTTGTTACATTATTGCAGGAGATATTGTGGAGACTCGATGAGTTGTATGACAGCTATCATGTGTTCATAATCGGAAACGATTCACTTGTTGCATTGACCTGGGGCTGGTTTCTTTCTTTTGCTGCCTCTGTGTTTTTACTCATAAAATGTTAACCACAAACTAATGTACTAATATCATGAGGATGTACTTGAGTTTAAAAACTGGCACTATTCATATGTGTTTTATTTTAACTTAATCTACAACAAAGTTCAACACAAATAAATCAGTTTCGCTCCTACAGTAATATAAATATGCTCACAACTTGCTTATGCTTTGTTGTTCAATAAGTCACTTTATTAAGCCAATAGTAAAATCTCTGTGGATGTAATATAATTACTACCTCTTAAACTTAGGGTTAGGGTTAATGAGTGGACACAATTAGCTTTAATAGAAAACTATTGATATTTTATGCTCACTCATTAAATTAATGTACATGTTTAGTTCTCTTTCCCAGCTTAACTGTCAAGTGTTCTCAGCTCATGAATCCCTTCCACTGTTTCTATACATCAATACACCATCTAATGTAGCAATCGACATATATTTATCGCCTTTCTATACAGTGTAATGACGTATATTATGAGGTGCATCCTACCTATGACCACTTGGGATGATATGCTATGAGTGAGTGTTTGAGTAAGAAAGTGGTTCAATTTCATTGAATGTATAGTCACACATTTTGAATTTTAAGGCTATTCTTGTGTAATTGTTTAACATGGCTAAAAGAAAAAGTGATGTTTCAAATGTTTTAGATAAGAATAAAAATATATGATGAATATATACGAGGCCTTTCATTAAGGCTCTTCTGTCAGCAACTTGAAAGTCTTAATCTTTGATTGACAGATTTCACTTTCATTTTGAACTCTGCACACAGATGGCATTACAATCACACATGGATAAAATAGCACTTAAGGGCCAAGGATTTAGCTCAGTGGTTCTGGCACCTGCCTTGCAAGTGCAAGGGCCCAGGTTTGAACCCAGTAACCACATACCACAATGCTGGACATGGAGGCTCACATCCACCAGCAATCAGAACCACATACCACAGTGCCGGGAATGGTGGCTCACTCCTGTAATTCTAGCACTTAGGAGGCAAGACAGGAGGATTGCTGTGAATTCAAGGTCAAGCTCAGGGCCAGTCTGAACTACAAAAGTGAGAACTTGTCTCAAAAAAAAAATAATACTTAAGTTAATATGTGGTAGAAACCAAGTAAATCATTTTTGCAATTCTTAGTAGAATGAATGAAATAAAGGTAATGGTGCTGCAAAGTATGGCAACTTGGAAATGGAGGAAAGAGCAAACACAAGGTACAGAGAGGTTGCTCTCAGCATCTCCGCAGTCTTCTTTTCTAAAAGTAGCCACCAAAAGCTCAGAGAATTGCCCCCAAACTTCCCATTCCTCTTTGTGAACACTCTTGTACAACAGACTTCCGCTCTCTTCATAAGAAGTATCACAAAGATTTGCCAAGAATCAGAAGAATCAGAAGAAGGAGGCCTTGCTAAGATCCACCTACTTCACTAGCATTAGGTCATAGACTACTTTCTGACTACTGTACATGTACTTGACTCTCTGTGAGAATACAGATTTCTTTCTCTTTGGGTCTTCATTCTGGGAGCATATATGTCACACATAATTCATTTTATGAATTAGATCTCCTCCTGTTTGTTGGTTGCAAGGGCCTGCACCTTGACTTGTGGCATGTGAAGATGCTCCTTTTTCCTCCCTATAAAATGAACCTCTCCCCACCCCCAATAGAACACATCGGAGTGTAGAAACTCCAGAGGAATGAAATGAGCCATTTGTCAAGGGAAGGAGTGACGCAAAGCATCTCGTTTTATTGCAAACAGCCTCGTCTCTACCATATCTTTACTCACATTGAAATAGAGCCGTTCGCTTTCTCCTACCAAAAGATGATTAGGATTCTATGGCTGTGATGTTTTTCAACTTTGTGCACTAACATTTCTATATAGCATCTGTTCACTCTGATAGAATAGTTCCTAAACGCAAACTAATACCTATTAGTAGTCAGGGGTATGGAGCATGTATTTAGTAATGAGGCATTTATTAACTTAATAGAAGTTCATTTTTTTTCTTTTTTTAAATTTAAAGCTTCTGTCTTTCTGATGTGGCTGCTATTGTCCCTTTGAAGGACCCCTTTGGGGACTGATCGTGTCTATCATTTATACAATAGTAGCAACTCTTTGCCAACTGGCTGACAAGATACTGTCAGACGACGGGGCACTTCATGACACATTTGAACTTCATTGACACAAATTGTCAAATCCCGGAGATGCTTCAGAATGTGAGAGTTTATTGATACAAGCCACCCAATGAAGTTGCACCAAGAAAAGACTCACCAGGAGTCTATCTTTCTGAGAAACGGCGCAAACTAGCAGACTCGGGTTCAAAGTGGAGTGCTCCCCGCTCAGGGCCCTCATTTAACATGGCCTGCTAGCGAAGTGCATGCTTATTGACAGGAGCGTGTGGATGGGAGGCGTGGTGCCTACCTGTCCTGGAGAGAGAGAGAGACGGAAACTTGCGCCAGCTGGCCGAGGGAGCCAAGGACTGCAGCTGACTGTTTCAGCAAACTCATCTGTGGAGTTGCTACGGTGGCAAATGGCACTCAAAGGCACAAAAAAGTGGGACAGGAAAAGCATCAGGCAAGACACAGTGTGACTGATGGCATGTTTCTTTTGCTAGGTGCCATCTGTTGAAGACTACAAGGAGATAAGGGAACGGAGTGTACTCTTTAAATAGCTCGCTACTTTTACGAAATCCATCAGTGTACTAGAACTTAAAAAGGACATGTTGACTTGCCCTCCCAGTCTCCAACCCTCTTCTCCTGTCAAAAATATTTTTGGTAAGTGAAACAAGGCATTCTGCCATATGCATTTTAATATGATAATTTTTAAAGCTTTTATTTTCTTTTCCTTCTCCAATTGGAGAAAAAGGAAAATTCTATTGCTGAGATTCTACTCCAAAAAATCACTTGAGCAAAGATTTTCACAGCAAGTTATTTCCCATTTGGCAGTTGATTAGTTCGCTCTCTAACATTCCCTAGTGTTCAAAGCTATAACTTTAATTTACAGTGAAAAATGAATAGTCAAAGTGCACCAGCACTGCTGTGCAGTTTCGACATAGGACTTGTGAAAACTTGTTATACTTGTCATTGATAGACCCTTAATTTGATAAGGTTTCTTAATAACTTGTATGTTTATTAAAACCTGCTTCAGTTACCAATCTTTACAAACTATTTCTCCTCCTTTTCAACTTTTTAGAGAAAATAAAAACAAATTATGTCTATACTCATACATACTGTTTAAAAGAACTAAACTTATATAAAACATTAAATTAACAGAATGGTTTTCAGTGAAATATCATTACTTTTCATAAAACACATGCATTGGAAAGAACTCATATATTGATAGTGGGATGCAGACTCTATTTCATGTATTTCACATTAAAATATACATCATTACTGATGAAGGAAAGTAGTGTCTACATTTCCATAAGGAATTTGCATAAATCTTAACAGCAATAGGGCTTTAAAATATTCTATGAATTATTTTCCTCTTGAAGTCAAGTTCCTAAAATAATTTTAAAATAAGTTATATCTGTAGTATACAACTAAAACTCACATATATTATATTGCATGTGTTAAAAAGGGGATAGGAAGACTACCAATTCTAATATTTCACTCATGTTGACAAAACATACAGATTTTAAATATTATTGTGAGTGAAAGTCAAAATTAAGAGCAGTTTTAGAAGTGGAAGAGATGCCTACAGTTAAGAGAAAATTAGTATTCTTAAAGGAAATTTAAAACTTACTAAATTTAGTGCAATAATTTATCCTGATTACAGTTCCTTATTAAAAAGCAAATTTCCATTAGCTAAGTTATTATTCTTAAAAATAATGTAATATCTTTAATGAATTTATACAACTATTGTTCTGGGACTTGAGGAGACCAGACATGTTCTTGTATAAATCTAAACAAAATTGAGGACTAATTTTATTTTTTGTGATTTTTCCTCATAGAATGGGGATCTTTTATGATCAATGCTAATTCTTTTATACTGTAGAGGAAAATAATTTAATGAAATAAATACATAATAAAAATAAAATATATAAACATATCCATGTTTTACCATCCTGAAGCATGAGAAATTTTCTTTAAATCTAAAATATACTCCTTGCTGAGCATGGTGGTGCACTCCTGTGACCCCAGCACTTGAGAGGCCAAGGCAGGGGGATTGCTGTGAATTTGAGGCCATCCTGGGCTACATAGTGCATACAAGGAAAACTTAAACTACACAGTGAAACCCTCTCTCTGTCTCCCCCCTCTCTCTTTCTCTCTCTCATCATTAAATTTTAAGTGAAATTTTATATCCAAACAGAAATGAAGTATAGAGAAAAATGTATAACCTCATAACCAAAATTCAGTGACATAGTTCTCATAAATACGAGAGAAGGGAAAAAAATTACGAAGTTACCCAAAATTTGCAAATAAACTAAAAGAAACATGTCTTAAGAAACAGTTTGGAGGGCTGAACATTTAGCTCAGTGGTTCCAGCACCTGCCTTGAAAGCACAAGGTCCGGGTTCAATCCCTGGTAACCACATACAACAATGCCAGACATGATGACTCACACCTAACAGCAATCAGTACTACATACCACAGTACTGGGCGTGGTGGCTCATGCCTGTAATCCCAGAATTTGGGAGGCAGAGGCAGAAGCAGGTGTATTACTAAGTTCTAGGCTGAGTTCAGGACCAGTCGGAACTACAAAGTGAGATCCTGTCTAAAAAAAGAAAGAAAGAAAGAAAGAAAGAAAGAAAGAAAGAAAGAAAGTTTGGAAAGCAAACTTATAAGAATATAAGGAGTTTTGTTTTACTATTACTGTACTTTTTTTCTTTAGTGCTTAGATGTCTCTATGTACATGCAATTAGTAACTAAACCTGCTGTACATTGTAATAAAGGAGTTTTCACAAATAGAAATCATTGGCCTGTCTGATATGACATTTGCAAATGACTGTGACTTCGATCAAATTAAATTACATCATAGAAACAAGAGATGCCCAGAGTATCCTAACAGATTTAGTGAGTAGTCCAGAAGGTATCTAATGATAAAACAGGCAAGAAAAAAAGTTATTTAAAAGGTGAATTTAAAATATGCTATTACAAAATAAAAATGTGAATCAAGTTAAATCTAAGCTTCTCCTAACACTGAGCTGAGCATCTTATTTTGGAAGAGTCCAGGGAAACGCATTAAGATTGTGTGACCTCAATCCTACCACATCTTGCGATGCTGACTTGAACTCGACTGAGTTTGAGACCCTTTAACTTTCATGCTGACCAATGCAGGAATTTTTATTGCTTCTTTAATTAACTGATTCTTAATATTTTAGTTAAAAATATTAGGACAATTATGAAGTTTTCAGTCATGTTGAGGACAATAGAAGTCATATTTTCAACAGTCAGGGAAGAGAATGATTACAGTAGAAAAGAGAAAGGTGAAATAAAATCCACAGTGTCAGCCTGGGGATGTAGCTCAGTTGTTCTGCTGCCTCCCTTGCAAACACAAGCTTCTAAATTTGATTCCTGGTTGAAAAAAAAAATCTGGGTGTTGAATTGACATTAAAAATGTCACAGACAGGTATATACTGGCTATGGTTCGGAAGACTTTTTCTGTGACGTATTTTAATTTTAGAATATCATAATATATTATCAATATTTTAAAACAAAAATGGCTTTAGTTTTATAATTTAGGGTGCAGCATTCATCATGGTGCATTTTACTTTAAACAGAAACTTTTAATCAGTATAAATAATAGATATCTCTTATCAAGGAAGCATATATATTATTTCTATTATGACTAAAATAATATATCAAAAAATGGGAATATAAATGTGCTTGATGTGGGGAGCTCCAAGGCTTTGTGAATCATGGTATGTGTGGATGCAGAAAATATTTGAGGAGAAGTATACAGTGACTCAGACTTCAGACCAATCATCACACACAATATAAAAGTGTTTGAATACATAGAAGCCATTCTAGAAATGTTCTCAACAAGGAAATTTGCTTGACTAATTTAGGCATCTCGAGAAACCTAGCCCTGGAAACAAAAACTGAATTGGAGAGAAAAATTATTGATTTTTACCAGGAAAATAAGGCAAACATGTCATTTAAAGAAACAAGTCCAAACGACCCTAATTATGTCAGCTTAATTTCTATGATACATCCATTTTCCTTGCAGATGTTTCTATTTCCATCTAAACTGCTTCTGGCAAATGACTAGCCACAAAGCTACTAGTGTTATTTATCTATTTAGGAATTTATATATCTATTCATTTACTTTATTCTTTTAGCTAAATGATGAGTTCTGGCAATAACTTTTGGCAAGTTATGTAAAAACACCATGGCACGTACATTTGCGAGTGTATATCACTGGACACAATTATAGCACTAAGGTTGGAATTGAGCAAGGGGGCGATGCATTTCACTGTCCCTGTTAAAGCGAAGATGACAGGCTTTATTTCAATCTAAATGAAACCTGAAGGTAGAGCTGTGGAAAGTTGGCTCCGACTGTCTGGCATTCTGCTTAGAGGAAGATCTTTGAGAGAGCTCTTCTTTGGACTACATTAGTTTCTCCAGCTTCTTTGGGTTAACATTAAAAATTTAATTCTCCAAACAGTATAATTCTTCCGATTTTTCAATGGTTTCATCTGCCTCTCACTTTCAGGCATTTTATAAAGCAGTTCATTGAAATTAAGAATCTTGAATTCCCAAAGTGAGTGATCTACATTTTGCTGACAGTTTCCCTTTCTGAATCTAATATGATATTGTCATTCAAAAAGTTGGAAATGTCATTTAATTACATACCCCTGCAAAAAACTCAGGCCAAAGTAGTAAATAATTCTGACACTAAAATTAAAAATGCTCTTAAATTTTTTTTGTGTGTGTAAATTTTCAGGGGAATGAAGTTATCATTCAAAGTAAAAGGTGGATTAAGAAGTGTGTGTAGTTTGTGATCTGCACACTGCTAAATGGGCTGCTTTCTCATTTCCTGTTTTAGGTTCTTGTTTTTCATGGCTTGCTGTCTGAGAAAAGTGATTTTCCTGCATTGAAGTATTGAGTTTGCAGTTGATACACCGTTCACACATGTGCTTTACCACCATCCCCTTCCCAAATGTCATTTGATTCAGAAGTTACAGAATTAATTTATTTACAGACTACTTTTGCTGATTTCATAAGCACTGATGGGTTTACTAAACATACCTCTTCCAATTAGTCAGAATGATTAAACTTACCTGTCAGCTTCAACCTATACTGTAGACAATTACCCTGTTGCTCTCTGTGTCGATGTACAAGCGACCAGAACCCCTCAGTCTTGGTAAGTGCAGTATGCTTAGCGCTTTCTTCCGCGGCACGTGGTTGCAACATGGCGGCACTCCCAAGAAACAGCTCCCCGGCTGCCCTTTTCATATCTTTACTGTGACACAGGATCTTGCCAAGTTACCCAAACTGGCCTAGAAGTTCTAATTCCTCTCTTTCAGCCTTCCATAATGGGACCACAGATAAGAGCTAGTATGACTTGCTTCCCATTTTACTTCCTGCTTACCTAATGACTTCTGGTTTTATTCTGAGTCTTACATTATATTACACTTCCTTTAAAGAATAAATATTCAGTAAATAATTGCCTGCCTATATATTTCTACTATTGTTTCCTCCTAGTAATTTTTTAATTAAGATTCCTCTCAACTAACCTAGCTTTGCTACAAATTTTTTTTTTTTTTTTAATATCAGCATCAAAGAAGTAGTTACCACTTGCAACATCTGGGGTATCATATTTAGGCGGTAAGATACACTCAGTCTCTGTTACTATTTTATTTTTTATATGAGATAGTAGTGACATGAGACACACAATTGTATCCTAATTTTGTTTTTCTTTTACTAGGCAGTGAGAGATCCCTTCAACTTCCTGTTAATCTAGATGATTAAGGTCATAAAATTCTTCCAAACTAAAAAGCACTTCTTTTAAGAAGAAAACTGTTATATATTTCAAATTTAAAATGAAATTTTCTTTCTAGGTCATGAATATGGGTAATACATATGACAGTGAATTTTGAATTATTATTTATTATGAACCAATAAGGATTATAACTCAGAGTTTCCTAGTTAAAAGATGTGAATTGAGATCCATATGCAGAGTAGTCCCTGTGCATTTTTAAGTGTCTAGTTTCCAACAATGAAAGGCCTCAAGCACATGCAAAATCATAAGAATTTGTAAATATTTAACAGGAAAAAATAGTAGATAACAGAAATTGCCTATGAGGAAGTCCAAAAACTTTAAAGTATACAAAGACTTGAAACAGGTGCTACAAATTTATTCAGAGAATTAACAAAAAGCAAAGTACAAAGGATCATAGGAAAGACTGATAACGATGTCTCAATCAAGCAGAAAATATCCATAGAGAGAAGCTACAATTTTTTAAAAGAGCAAAATAAATATTCTGGAGTTGAAAAATAAAATAACAACAACAACAAAAGAGCACATCATAAAGACTCAGAAATAGATTTAAGCTATGAAAAGAAATAGAAATCAGTTAATGTGAGGGCAGATAATGGAGATAATACAATCTTAAAAAGCAAGAATGAAGAATAAAATGAAAGAATAGACACAGAATTCACCAAGTGGCTCAGCTCAGACATACTGACAGTATCTGAAGAAGAAGCTATAGAAAGAAAAGATTTACAGAAAAAGTAGGTGAAGAAATTGCCAAACCTCCTAAAAAAATGAATCTACACATCCAAGAGACTGAACAAACTTCAAAGCAGAAAGTCCCACGCCGAGACACAGTGCAGCCAAAGGCTAAAAGCCAATAAAAAGAAAAGAAAAAATTGAGGCTAGGGGAAGAAAATCATCATTATGTCCTAGAAATGTTTTAATGATATTAATAGTTAGCTTTTTATTAGAAATGGGAAATGGCATTAAAGAGTCGATTAATACATTTAAAGGGGAGAGAAAAAGAGAAATAACTGTCAACTGTGAATTTCATATCCCACAAAACTCCTTTTTGAAAGCAAAAGCATAAGAAAAACACACAGAGATGCACAAATACAAGTATTTACTACTGGATTCATCCTACAAAAAATATGATAGGAAGATTCAGGGCTCAAGTCTAGTTATACTACAGTATTTCATATCCATACTAAAATCTTCCCATATTTTAATTATATAGCTAGTCATAAGATACATTAAACAAACATACAAGTGACAGTATTAAATATGCATAAATTAAATTGTCTAATCAGAAGACAGAGATCATCAGTCATAAAAAAGCAAAATCAACTTGCTTTTGGTCCGTGAGATACACAGAACACAGTGTTGATAAAGAGGCCCTGTGGGCAGAGAATAGAAACACAGAGATGCATAAAGCAGGAAAATAGCAACCTTAGTTTAGAAAAAAAAATCACATATTAAAATTAAACAAAGTTTACTTAAACCCCCAAAATTTCAACAAGCCAGGGTAGACATTAGAAGAACTTAACAAGGCCCATCTACCTGAAATTTACATTTATTAATAAATATACTTCTAATGTACAATTCCAAAATACAGGGACAGCGATAGATAGTTCAATAATTATTAGAGGGAAACATAAATTACATTCATTATTGATAATACTCTATTAGCAAAAATGGATAGAACAACTCACAGATATTTTTAAATATATAAGATTTGAGCAATGGTCTAAACCAGTGGGCCTTTGTAGACCTGATGGATAGCTGTAGAACACTATAGATAACAGAAATACAACTTCCCTCCCCTTTAAAAACGAAAACAACTCTTCACGTTCATCATATCTTAGGTAAAAAAGCATGCTCTAAAAACGCCAAAAAATTAAATAATAGCAAGTGTTTTCTGAGCATATAAAATTGTTAGAAATTAATAATAGAATAAAACCTATTAATATCTACAAATCAGAGGGTATACTTCTAAATAACTGAGATATTAAAGAAGCAATTACTAAAAATGTTAGGAAATATTCCAGATAAGTGAAAATTAAAGCAAAATAATTAAAATATATAGTATGCAAGTTAGGTATTATTTAGGGAAAATTTATAACTGCAAATACTTATACTAATAATTAAAAATGATCTTAAATCAATAGTCTTTTCTTTCTTTCTTTCTTTCTTTCTTTTTTTTTTTTTTTTGAGACAGGGTCTCACTTTGTAGTTCAGGCTGGCCCTGAACTCATTATGTACCCAAGGCCAGCCTCGAATTCACAATGATCCTCCCACTTCTGCCTCCCGAGTGCTAGAATTACATGTGTGAGTTAACTTGTACCCTTGGCACTGTATGTGGTTACTGGGAATCAAACTCGGGACCTTGTGCTCGCCAGACAGAGGCTGGAACCAGTGAGCTAAATCCCTGGCCCAATAGTCTTATCTTTCATCATAAGAAAATTAAAAAGAAGAAATTGATTACAAAGCTGTTATAAGGAAGGAAATAATAAAGAAAATAGTGAAAAAATAAATAGAGACTAGAAAAATAATGAGGAAAATTAATAACAAACTAAAAATTTGTTTTTGAAATTTCAACATAATGAAAAATAATAAATACATTAGAAAAGCTCAGAAATATATTTAAACTAAGAAAATAAATAAAAATCAGTTAATGTGAAGACAAAAATAGAGGATAACATGAAATAATTCACATCAGAAATAAAATTAATACAATAAATCAAGGTACAAAGAAGAGAAAAAATATTACTTAAAGCAAAAAAAAAAACTGTATAAGGATTCTCAGTTCTCAATTTCAAAAGATACCAACTAAAATAGACATATTCTCAATGTAGAAGTAAGGAACTGTGTCTTTATTTTTATGATTAATTGACTTTAACAATATTGTCAATACAACAAAATAGCGTAGAGTCATCTAAGCATCAGTACTGGATCAACTGGAATCCATATGTAAAAATTAACAAAGAGGAAAGAAGATCCATTTCTTTGCAAAATAGATTCAGTATTTAATTACAGAGCAAAATTTTGACATACAGGAGTGAATATTCATATTTGTAGATTAGCCAATACTTCTTAGATGTAATATCAAAAGCAGCAGCAACTAAAAAAATAGAAATTTCAACTTCA
>PVIR01038034.1:0-14639 GCA_004026965.1 Petromus typicus
GTTACTGTAAGTTTTGGATTCAAAATTTCTGAAATCCAGAGATTGGTTTTACCCCTGACTAGTCATCAATTCTGAATAATCATGTATCCTTTCTATGCTGCAATTTTGTCAGTTGTACAAAAAAAAAGACATAATGCTGACTTTACATAAAGATTTCTTGAAGCAAGGCATGTAAATTCACTTCAATTACTTCCTGACACAGTTAATGTGCTATAAACCACAGTTCACGAGGCACATCATCAACTCATGTAGGAAGTCTTTGCTCTGCTTTCATGGGCTAGGTGCATGTTTCTGAGTCATGAAATTTCTATCTTGAAATGGTTAGTTTAGATATTTGTCCACCTGGAGAAAAGCGATCATGTTTTATTCACATCTACCACCCAGAGGTAAAAACTGGTCTACACAAAGTTCTCAGTACATGTTGTTTAAGCTTAAAGTATGAGTTTAAGTGCTGATCCTCCAAATTCATGGCCATCTATACACATTCATGGTATATTTGAAACTTTTTATTTCTAAGTGGTCCAACTCTTCGCAAAAATCATATAATTCAGTTCTATACACTATAAGCACCAACTTCTACATCAGGAAGGGAGATCAGCCATGCTTTCACATTCGATGGGCAAAACTAGGAGATGTATGTGTGTATATTAAACAGTAAACCATTTTTCCTAAGTGATTTACATTGATGTTCAACAAAAAGACAAATTCCATTATACTTTTTCTTGTACATAATAGTTTCAAGTTAACACATATGTTTTTTATATACTTCTAACTTGTGTTCTACTACTCAGAACTCCTCAGTACAGAATGATTCTGTAAGGGACCTCAGAGAAAATATTCTAGATAAGAAGTTTGAACTAGATATATATTAAAACTCCTACCAACACTAAGAACAGAAATTCTATTCTTTTACACTTAATCAGTGGCCAGTGTTATTTGTTAAGAAGCATCAGGCAAAAGTATGTAACTTTTGCCTAAGAGAGTGCTAAGACTGAGAACTTGAGAGCTCAGACTGTCTTTGATACAGAGGATACAAGAAAGACCAAGATATTATGTAAAACTGGAGTTAACAAGAGAGTAAATATATAGGACTAGAGGAGGATACATGGGTCAAGTGAAAGACTAAAATTGGAAGGACTAGAATGTTTCCATTAGAATTAATAACAACTAATATTTATTTGGTACTTATGTGTGTAGAATTATGATACACAGTTATTGCTAATTTCATCTCACCTGTATAACAACCATGTAAACTTACTGTTACTATTACCACTTTTGTCCAAATGAGGAAACAGAGGCTTCTCTAATCTAATAAGTGGGCAAATCAATTAAGTATTGACACTAGCCCTCAGTTTTAGATCCATTTGGATTTAACACCAGTTCCTATATAAAACTTCTGCTAAATGAACCTAAACTCTGCTTACCTCACTCTTTTTTTTAAACTGACTTTTTGGTACATCTTATACATACATTATGATCACATTCAACATTGAGGGTTTGTACTAGCATGTGACACTTCTTGATTCTCACTTTTTCCTATTCCCCTGCCCTTCCAATAGTTCTTCACTCCTATATAAAAAAATCCTAAATAAAAAAATTTCTTTCCCTTTTTTACTAGCCCCTACCACTCTTTTTCCATTGAACATTTTTTTCCTATTTCACAATAACTATTATGCATTTTAGAATTCATTTATAGTTTCAGTTTCTCATACTTGCAAAATGATATGGTATTTACACATCTGTGTCCTATTTATTTCACTTATGAGTATGTCCTCAAAGTACAACCACTTAAGTATAAATGACTCAAATTTATCATTCTTTATGGTAGAGTAATACTCCATTTTATTTAAAAAAAAAAAAAAACACTACATCTTCTTTATCCAGTCTCCTGTTGATGGGCATTTGGGCTGTTTCCAAGATTTAACTATCACAAACTGAGCTGCTATAAACATGGGTGCACATAGATCACTATTATATTAATCTTTTAATTCTTTTCTGTGTATCCCTACAAGCAAAATAGCAGGATCAAATGGGACCTCTAATCCTAGCTTTTTGAGGAATGACCACACTGATCTCCATAGTACTGCATCAGTCTACATTCACAGTAACAGTGAAGAAGGGTTTCTTTCTCTCAGCAGCCTCACCGACATTTGCTGCTTCTTAATTTTGAGATGGCAGTCATTCTTTATGGAGGGGAATAAAATCTCAGTGTTTTATCTGCATCTCTTGCATAACTGGTGATGTTGAACATTTCTTCATGTGTGTTTTAGCTGCTTTTACTTCTTCCTTTGAAAAGTGTCTGCTCATTTTTAAATTTTGAGGGACTGATTTTTTTAAGCTCTTTATATATTCTAGATAGTAGTTCTTTGTCTAAGAAACAGCTGGTAAAATTTTTTTTCCTACATTGTAGGTTGTCTTTTTGCTCTGTGGATGGTTTCTTTTGCTGTACAGAAGCTTTTTAATAAGAGATCCCAGTGGTTGATTCCTTCTGCTAATTCCCATGCTGCTGAGGTTTTGTTGATAGTCTTTTCTTAAGCCAGTGTCTCCAAGAGTTCTACCTACCCTGTTTTGCAGCAGGTTCAGTGTTTCTGTTTTAATATTTAGGTCTCTGATCCACTTTGATTTAAGTTTAGTGCATGGTGAAAAAGATAGATCTAGTTTTAGTCTTTGGCAGATTGAAACCAAGTATTTCCAGCACTGTCACTTCAGCCTGGTCAGGAAAGTGCAAGCTGTTCCTCTGTAAAGACTCGTCCTGCATCCATGCGGAGAGTAATGTTCAGAGCCACAGATCTGAGAGTGCTTTTCATGAGTGCTTAGATCTGTATAATCAAGAGGTGACTTACCTATGGACAGATTGAGCTCAAATATAAATTCTGTTTGACTTACAATATTTGTAAAAATTATTCAGGAAATATGAAAATTTCAGGTAATGTTACACATTGATTTAGGTTTATTCTATCTTTTAAAACTGGAAAAAAAAAGGTGATGACACAGCCCATACTGGCTTGAGCTGAGAAGCAGCCGCCTCTCCCAGCAGGATGTGTGTGTCTCCCCATCGCTATCCTGGGTCTTCCTGCCTTGATCTTATTGTACTTATTGACTTTCTCTACCTGGTCTCCCTTTAGATTTTAAATTAAAAACCCACAGAATAGACCAGTCATACATAATAACCTCACAAGTCTCCAGGTGTCCCTCATTCCTAAGAGATCTACTTAAACTATGTCTACCATTATACTTCCGACATCGCTAAATATGAACATAAAATTCACACAAAATATGTACAACATAAAATGCCAGGTTTATTGGGGGGCTTTAAAAAGGTCTACATTTTTAGGCCAGCACTTTAAAATGTGTCCTCGACTATTTCAAGGTTTGTATACGGATAAGGCAACCTCTCCATACAAGGTGCTCCTGTTACCATTTGCCTTTCCTACTCTTCTGACCTCATTTGCTGATACAATAGTATAATCTGTCTTACAACCAGACATAAATTCACTACATAAGTAATTTGCCTCCAAGGCTATTTTTGCCATGAACCATGTGCAAATAAATTGCTAATTTTTTTTCCCTAGTGTAGAGCAGAGGTCACCATACCTTGTACAATCTGACTTTCTTACAAACACACACAATTGCTTTTTTCATCAGTGCTTTCATGTCCCCTTCTGCTCACCACTCCCACCCAGCGTGTAGGTCCTAGATCTTTGCCTAGCACCATGAGGGAAGCCCACTGGGGCAATGTACCCATGTTCCTTGACCACACTGAAGTAGGGCGTGACCATCATGCAAAGCGAAAGTGACCCAGGATAAGCTCTTCAGTCAAGTGAAAGAAGGTTAAATCTTCCATGATGCCACTGGGCTTAGTCATCATCCACAAAATTGTAAATTTGTTTAAAGATGTTTGTGTGTTCACCATTTATTCTTCAATGCTTTTATTGAGCATGTGCTAAAATGAAGAAGAAAAAATATTTACTGTGTCAAGACAAGATAGTTCTGATACCGGGCCAAGTTTTTATGTGCATTAACATATTTAATTTTCACAGAACTCTTGTGTTGTACAAAATGTTACTATCCTAATCTGACTGAGGAAATTGAGGTTTAGAGAAGCTATGGGGCCTGCACAAAGCCACCCTGCCTTTAAGTGATAACAAAGACATTTGAAGCTTCCAAGCTAATAAGGAAGCCCCTGGTCCTTGCCATTCTGTTTTCCAGCTTCCATTTATGCCCTGAGTATTTATACATGATAAATGTCACTGATCTGAGTTGATGGCTGGAATTGCTAATGTGAGAATTACCCACCCTCCCTTTGTTCTCAGCAGATACAGAATAATCCCCCTCAGGGTCTGTCCTCACTTTTTGTGTTCAGGTCTCTTCATTTCCAACTATACATTTGCTTCTTTATTGCACTGAATCCCCCTTCACATGAACCAAGACATTGGAAAACCATGATCCCCTCCTGGGACTGCACCAGAGAGCTACATTATTTTACACCAGCTACACTCACTCTTACTCACCTCAGATCACACTCGTGATCCTTGCTGCTCCTTCATTAGGTAGGTATCATTTCTATGACCAACATTTTATGGTGAAAGTCTTGAAAGAGAAATGAAGCAACTTGGGGTTAAGGAAAACAGGGAGTGTCAGGAACTATCTTCCCAAGGAAGGCTCCATTGTTAACCCCCACTCATTAGTCACATTGATGATATATTACTTCAGAGGTAAAAGGGACATTCATTCATGAGCTTAATCACTTCCAGATCACATCATGGAGCACAACAGGTACATGCAGGCCATTCTGAAGCTCTGTGACTGAATATGATTGAACAGCCTGAGCCTTCTCCTTGTGTGCATGCCTTGAGCCCGCTATTTCTTCTTTCTTCCATCTTCCCCTTCCAAATTCCTGTCATAGAATTCTTGTTGCAGAAATTGCTGAAAAAATATGGAAGGAAAGGGTATAAGTTTTGGATTGTGATGTATGGCTCAAATCTGCTGAGCACTAGCTACAAATACTAGGTTTTCTAAATTTTGGTTTTCAAAGTGGGTTCTCTGACAATAGCATCAGCATTATTTAAGATCGTATTAGAAATGCCAACACTAAGGCAGGAATGTACCTCAGTGGTATTGCTGCCTGCTTGGCAAACACAAGGTCCTGAGTTCAATCTCTGGTACTGCAAAAAAAAAAAAAAAAAGATAATTTTTTTAAAAAACACAAATGCAGTTAAGCTGGCTATCCCTATGACACACTGCAAGAAAATCTACTGGAGGTAAAGCTCAGAAATTTATGATTTCACAAACCCTTGAGGGGTTTCAGATAAACACTAAAGTGTAAAACGACCACCTAAAAGATTCTTTTCTAGTTCTCCCATCAAATGTCTATAAGAATACTGCCTTCACCGTGATGCAAGTGAACATGTACAGAAATGCCTAGCTCATAAGAGATGCTAAAGATATGTTAGTTTTTCATGTTAGAAGAGTCTAGCTATAATAGAGGTATTAGAAAGCATGGCTCAGAGATCTGTAAGAACTCTCAGCACATTTCCATGTAATTAAATAATGATTCATATTTCTAAGCCTCCAAACCCACCTCATATCTCTACTCCCCCAATACATTTAAAAGGTAGAACTTCTTACCAAAGGTCCTTTTCCTCCTTGTACCTCAGACCTCCAAAGCTGGATCAAGACCCAAGTCATCTGCATGTGTGTCTGATTTTTTGCTTTTGTGAAACATAATTATTAACAAAGGAAAATCTGGCTAAAACTAAGTGCAAACAGCTTGCCTGGCAACCCCACATCATGAAAGAAAATATAGAACTCATCTGAAGCAAGTCACATTCTATGTCATTCACTAAGTAAATGGCTTCTCAGAAGAAGGCAGAAATGAATGAATGAATGAATGAATGAATGAAACAAAATCTCTACTCGGTTTTGTGGAACCTAGATGGAACAATTCAAGTTTGGCTAAACTATAAAACATGTACAAGTAAAATTTAAGATGTAAATAGTAAAAATAACTCATCGACTTATAGCTTGGTGGTCTTGAAGATTTTCATAATCTGATAAAAAAAATCTAGAAAGAGAGAAATATCCTGTTTTTAATTTTTTTTTTAAAGATTTTTTGAGACAGGGTCTCGCTTTGTGGTTCAGGCTGGCCCTGAGCTCAGCCTCAAACCCACATCACAGCAATCCTCCTGCCTCTGCCTCCCAAGTGCTGGGATTACAGGCGTGAGCCACCACGCCCAACACTGTGGTATGTGGTACTGGTTACTGCTGGGCGTGAGTCTCCATGCCCAGTATGGTATGTAGTTACCGGGGATCGAACCCAGGTCCTTGCACTTGCAAGACAGGTGCCGGAACCACTGAGCTAACTCCCCAGCCCTATCCTGTTTTAATTTTGTATTGAAAAGCAACCACAGAAAAGTTAAATAATTCATGGAAGATCACAGCCAATGTTGGACCAGTACACAAACGCTGACTTATTTATGCATCCTGTTTGGATACTCTCTCTCATGTCCTGACCTATCCTGGTTCTACTCTGGTCAAATATTTTAGCATCTCATTTAAAATCCCACCTTCTCAATTCCTCACCTACTGTTTTTAGTCTAAAGAGTTTCCTTTCTACAAAATGTATTAATTTCCATCTCTCTGTATTTTAAGTATTTTATCCTGAAGCAAATATTGTAGATGGCCAAATACTTTTCTTGGCACCGAGGCTACATAGGTGGGTATTATGGTATAAGACACAGACATTAAATATGGAAAATGCAGAAAACTCTATGCAACAGACATAATTATAGGGCATAGTACAAGATATAAAAGAGAAAAGTAACTCCCCAGGATGGGTCATGATGGAGAAGATCTTCTGGTTCAGAAGCCAAGCATCTTTCCTTGGAATAAGCCTCCCCAGTGAAATATGAAGAGTGTATCATAGCAACTGACCAAAGAGCCCCTGATGGGCACAGCAATGAAGAGAGAGGCGCATGGAAGGGACTGAAAAGAGGCAGTGAGGCCAGGAATAGTGATGAAGAGGCTTACAGGGTGTACTAAGTACTGCAACGGCCAATCACTAAAGATTCTTAAATAGAGAAGAGATACAAACCAACCTATTTTTAACAGAGTCACATGGACAGAACTGCATTGGAAGGATAAAGAACACCACTGGGGATATATGTCTGAGGGGTCATCACAGAACTGTAAGAATGAAGCTTAAGGTAAGCTATAAAAATAGAAGGAGAACAGATGACTTTGAGACATACTTGGGTGGTAAAATAGGTAGCACTTGACAGTGAAGTTGATACATCACATGGGGAGAAAAAGAGGGAAAAAATAACAAGGATGACCACAGCATTTGTGCCTTGTATACAAGATGGATGAGGAGAGGTCCCAGGAGCCAAAGGAAAATAACATGGTGTGAAAGAGGACTGTGATTGGGACAAAACATTGAGCTCTTCTCCCGCTAGGCGCCTATCGGAGCACATTGTCCACCTCAGCTACATGAGCGTACTTGTATATCATCCTAAAGAAATGAAGGTGGACAGACATTGTTTGTCCATCCACCAAAATGACAGGACCGCAGTTGGAGTTCACAGGGTACATGTTATTAAGTTGGTTGGTTTAATAAATGAATTTAAATAGTGTTCAGTGGATGCATGGAAAATGGTAAATCCTTAGGAAAGTTAACTATTGTTCTTCCACAATTACAAATGTCTTTTGCACCCTGACCTTGTGTCTACCAAAAGCTTCTGTAAAGATTAAACACAAGACAGTTTATTATCCAGCCAAATCCCCAGGTCCTGACACATTTAGAGTTTAACAAAACATTGAAGCTCCTAATTAAAAAATAATAAGCCTGCCTATTATGGTGACACAAGCGTGACGGGGCACTTGCATGCACTACAGCTGTTACCCTGCTCTGCAAGCTTTGCCTTTAGAGCTTTCAATTAAAAGTGTCACTGAACTCACTCCTTATGCCATATGCACATCCTGGAAGCCTTTTCTTCTTCTTTGTAAAATATTAAATGTAAGACACGGTGGAAAATAGTGTGCGAGACACACAGACACACCAAATGTTCAGCAGCTAGGAACTGAAAAACCTTCTATTTTGACATCCTGTTCAACTTGATTTCTGATTTGCTGTGTGACCTTGAAAACTTCTCTGACATCATCGCTCCTCAATGTATAAATTTTTTAAATGTGGTTGGTTTTAGAGTAGTTAATAGTATCCCCAAATACGTCTAACATATCATGCTGAATAAAATTTTCATGTTTTCACTAATAATTAAGCAATTAAGTACAGTGGTAAGTGAATACATTTAGTTCTTACCACCTTACTAAATGCTTGCAAGTTTTCTAACAGGAACCTGCTGCTCTGAGAAATACAAGAAGTGAACTTTATACTGTGAGTTTATGGTTACTCAAGTAAATGTTGTAATCAGAGTACATTTGTATATGTTTAAAAGCCCTGAAAAGGGGCTAAATGAATACGAGAGGTTCTTGAACCCAGCTACACTTCCTTTCTTTGTTTTATTCTATTTCTTTTCTTTTCTTTTTTTGAGGCAGGATCTTGCTAGGATGCAGAGTCCAGGTTGGCCTCAAACTCATGGTGGCAATTCTCATGCCTCAGTCAGAACTGCTTACTCTTAAGAGCACTCTTTCTCACCCTTTGCCACATGGTCTGAAGATCTACTTCAACAATTTGAGGTTTTTATCAAGAAAAAAAATGACTGTGCTCTTTCTATTTCTTCTGTTAGTTATCCTCATGCAGAAACATGATCACTTGTTGCCATGATTTCATGATTGACTCCATGAAATGTAATCTTCACAAGGTCACAGAGAGCATGTTATTTATACATCATCATATCTCCAACCATCAATTCAATACCAGCCACCCAGTAAGCCCTATGTAAATGCAGCTGAGTGCATTAGTACATTATGAGGAGGTATAGTAGGCAAAGATGGACAAATGGGAGTTAAAACCTCAAATCTACCACTTTCTGGTCTTTTTTATCTTGACCAATTACTTGTTCTACCTGACATGTTCTTTTCATACATGGGTTCCACCTATTTCTCAAAATATTTGTAGCTCAAATAAAGGGATATGTGTAAAACACTCAGCTTTGTGACTAGCATAGACTAGGTAAGCAGTTGACACACCTCCAATTTGGATTCAGTCTAAACTAATTCAACACATATGTCAAATCCTGGCAGGCTCATGAAGAAACACAATAGAATACATGTGACGGTCCTTGCCTGGGTGGATAGTAGATGCCAGTTGAGAACTCAAAATATAGACATGGAATTCTTTATTCCTATGGATCCAGACAAGATAACTTAACTTAGTTCTGTGCTGTAGAAAGTCCCCTCTCATCCTTCTAGTTGTAACCCAATGGACAAGGCTTCTGTGAGGCAAAAGGACTTGGATGCAATACTGACTTGTAGCCCTTCTTTATTACATATATACAAGCTCAAGTTACTCCAGGGCCTGTATGGGCTACTGCTATATTGCTGAGTCAAGAGATCATGTCAAATGCTACATTTGTGATAGCAAGATTATGGTTTGGCCAGGAAACTTAAGCCCGTCTTTGGCCCACCCACCCTTTACTACCCTGAAATTCCTAGAATAGGTAGATGTGTGAAAAGGAACAGTAGGACAAAGCAACTTTTCATGTCATCTGGAGCTTTGCCTCACATTTTACAGTGCAGAGCTTCATTAGCAGTTAGCCTGGCCAGGCCACACAGATTGTTTTTTGTTCGCATAGTAGTAGTTAAGATTAAATAGCCTTGAAACTAAGCAAGCCCTAACATTCTGTCTTTACACAAGGTGCAGACAATTTATTTGTGATAAACAGAAAGAGATAAATCAAATACCGCATGTATCAGTGTTTGCGCAAACAACACCATACCCCTGGAAGGGATTAGAAAGATTTGGAAGGAAATAACACTGTTCATAAGACTGTCATACTTTGAAAGATCTACCCACAGCGGTGACCAAGTCCAGTGTTCTGGGTGCGGTGGAATTTGAAAACCTGGACAAGGATTCCTCTTGCACAGTGAGTGGTAGAGACAGAGTGTGTGAGGTAAGAGACTAGAGAAGCCTCAAAGAGTGCTTCAAGGGTTAGTATTCCTTATCTGCCTAACACTAGCCAACAAAACAGAATGAGGTCCTGGGATTTTAAGAGGGTCACCCTTATGAATAAGAAGTCCTCAGAAGTTTTGTGACAGGGACACCACAGTTGTGTTAATACTCAACCCAGCAGTCTTTTCTGTTTAAGTTGGATCCCAGTGGATCTATTGATATTCTCCAAGGTGCATATTACATACAGGAGGCAAAGAAGAAAGAAAGGTCAAAAAAGAAATGTCTTCCAACAGAAAATAGATAGTGAATTAAGGGGAACTAAGCTTTAGAATTTGAGGTGGATAAAGCCTCTAAGCTGTGGGGGAACCATTGAAGATATATGATATGACTTACAGGTAGTTTCAAGAAATCACATGGGTTTATTTTTTGAAAAATATACAAATAATTTTCAAAAGTAGTGAGGAGAGCTTCTTGCTTTTGTCTTCTCAGCTTAAGTTACTTCTGGGTAAGTGGCTTCCTCTCACCTCCTCGGGACTGGTGTGTAGAAAGCCTAGAAGTTCTAACTCAGATGCTGTGTCTGACTTCCACATTCAAACACCTTATTGAAGGTGTCTCCACATTCAAACCACCTCTTGAAGGTGGTTCTGCCAAGCCTCCTTGAGAAAAAAATGAAGTAATCATGCCTTGTGAGACTGCAGAGGAGTTGGAGTTCCAAAGCCCCTGAAGCTCCTGTCTATCTGTGCGCAGGTCTGGAAGCGCTCGAGTCTGAAACAGGTGTGCAAAGGGGGAGATGAACAGGTGTTCAGTTCATGTGGAAAAGTCTCCAGAATCTGCTGCATTGTTTGAGTCAGGTCCCCAGACCACAGTCCCACAGAACAATGTTCTCCAGACCTCTCACAAAGAAGCAGTGAGATGTTGAAAAAATGATAAAAATAAGGTGAGAAAGAGTCCATTTGATTATAATTTCAAAGCAACTGTTGTCTTTAAAATAGATTTTTTTTTTTTATGTTTCACTTCTGGTTTGTTTATTCAGAAGGTTAAAATTTGAAGTGTTTTTTTTTAAGTGCACAACAAAATGGAGGCATGAAAATCAGTGAGGAAGAAGAAGGGTCCTTTAGAACCAAGGAAGGTGTTGGGAGGAAAGAAATTAAGGAGGGAAAGGTAACATTAAGTGGTGCTTTGTGTTTTATAAATTGCTTTCTCTGACATTATTCCCTGTGCTCTTCCTGTACTTACAACATAGAAATGTTTCATTTTACAACCCAGGTAACTAAGGTCCAGAGATATGAAGTATTTGGCTAACACTTCACTGCTATTAAAGGACAGATCCAAGGTTTTAAATTCAGATCATTCTCTGTTCACCTGATATATGCCCACAGGCACTTTGTTCCTGACTAAAATACATAGATGCAAAAGAATAGTCCATACTCACCATGGGCTCTCAGGGATTTTGGAGATCAGAAGGAAAAGGAAATTATTGCTCTTTAATAAGTATAAATATCACAGCACATGGTAAATAGTGGGTGTCCAGCAAATACACACCAAGGATGCTAATAGGTGAAGAGTAAGTGAAATATGGGATCCAATGAAAGGCCAGATGAAGGTGTGATTTGCTACAGTCTGTCCTTCCTTTGTTTTCTCAAGTTCCAACTCTGAAATGTCACCCCGTCCCCACTTGTGCCAAGGCCTGACTCTGACTCCTCCATACACACAGGACTATGACTCCAAGGGAGAGAGGGACACACCTCTAGGCTTCCTCTGCCATGTCACCTGTGCTGGTCCTGCCAGGACAGCCAACCATGTAGACTTACATTACAAAGGCTGCCACCCAAGCAGGAGGTTCCGACACAAAGGTTTAAGGCCATTTTGAATGATAGGACTGGAGCAAGATCCTTCATCCTTCATAGGAGAGAGAGGCTATCATAGGTGAGGCAAAGAATCTGATTCAAGGAATCATCAGAGATAGACATGCTGATAAATACAAAGCTGGAGTCCTTACTACCTTGGCTGGAGTATTTTGAAGACTGTCTTCAATTGGCCAGGTATACACCGGGTCAAATAATGCTACTAACTGGCTGTCTGTCTAGCCTTTGGCAGCACAAGTGGAACTAAGAAACCTAACGTTCCATTTTTTGCAAAACAAAACCTTCCCCTCCATAGAAAACTCACTGGACCTCAAAGAAAACAGCTTCTATCACATGTGGACATGACCAGGCCTCCTATGAATATTCATTAAGAACCGTCTTACACATACTGAGAAACACGGGTGGCTCTGAGGATTTGAAAGGAAGATAGATAAAATGAGAAAGCAGGTTTTTTTGAAGTATGAGAAAAATACAATGAACCCCTCATGTTGAAAGTGTACAGTCCGGTACAGTTTGACATATACTCATCAAGGCATAACCCAAAAAAATGTAGAAAAGTATATAAATAAAATGTGCATATCCACTAATCTCAGAAGACATTTGCCCCCTTGTTATCAGTCCCTGCAAAAGCAATGATTTACTTGGTATTCTGGTTCTCTGCTTTCTTTTACTCAGTGTGGCTATTTGGAAATTTATCCGTGTTCATCTGTATATCAGTAGTCAATTTTCTTTTTACTATGAGTGGCATCCCACTGCATGAATATTTCACAATTTATTTATCCATTCAATTGTTGTTAGAAATTTCATTGCTTTTATTTTTGGTCTGTTATTTAAAAAGCTTCCATGGACATTCAGCCACATGCTTTGTATGAACATAGGCTGTCTTCTCCTTCGTGTAAGTACTCAGCAGTCAGCATTGAACCTTAATGGTAGGTAAATTTTTACCTACTTTGGAACTGCTGAGGTATTTTCTGGTGTTTGTACCATCTTATATTGTCACCAACAGTGTAGAAGAGTTCAAATTAATTCACACTGTCATCAACATTTAGTAGGGTCACTCATCTATGTTTTAGATATTCCAATGTGTGTAATATCTCTTTACCATTTTAATTTGCATTTCATTGATGAATAATCATGTTGAACTTTTTTCTTGTAATCCATACATCTACTCTGTGTATTGAAAATTATATTCAGAGCTCTTGGCCTTTATTTGATTTGTTTACTTATTACTGAGTTTCCAGGGTTTTAAAAATATTCTGTGTATATCATTTATCAAATATAAATTATTAATATTTTCTCATAGTTTTTCTTTGTCCCTTTATTCCCTTAAAAGTCTTTTTTAAAGAATTCATTAAAATTAATAGGGCTCAATTTTGTAAAATTTTCTCTTTTATAGATTGCATTCTAGACAATTTAAGCACTCTTTATTTACCCAAGATCACAATGTTTTTTTTTCTATATATCTTTCTAGATGTTTTATGTATTCCCCTTTACATTTACATCAATTTTAAATTAATTTTATGTGCTGTGAGGCAATGGGAAGTTTTTCATTATTTTTACATATTCCAAAGTTCCAGTCTTATCTTTGAAAAGAAGATCCTATCTGCACTAAAAAATCTTTGACTTTTTCAAAAGTCAATAATCATATGTACGTAAGTTGACTGTTTAACTCTTTTCTGCTCCAGTCATGGATTTTTGCCAATGCCAGTATCACACTGTATCCATTACAACAATCTCTGTAGATTTATAATAAGTCTTAAAATCAACAAATACAACTTTTCCAACCATGAATTTCTTTCTAAACCTCTATTAACTAGTGTGGGTATTATCTATTTCTATATGAATGTTACAGTGATTTTTGTCAGTTTCTACAAATTCTGCTGAGATTTGTATTGTGTTGTATTTAATGTGTAGATCAATTAGACAAGAATTTACTTTTTAACAGTGGAATCATTCAATCCATAAATAGCTATTTTTTATGTATTCTTTTTTTTTTAAATTGAAATCTTTATTGGTACATTACATATACACATCATGATTGCACTCCACAATGGGGATTTGTACCAGCATAATACACAACTTAATTCTCATTTTTCCCATAGCCCTACCCACGCTACCACTCCCCTATATCCATAAACTTTGTTTCCTTTCTTTTTTGTTATAATCTCATTATTTTTCCCCCTTCACCCTATTTCACTTTTTTTAATGTATCCTTGAATTTCTGCGATGTTATGTAACAGTTAATTATATAAAACTTGGACATTTTTCTCAGACTTATCTCTAAGCCTTTCATATTTCTGATTCTTTTATGAATGATATGTTACCTTTTTATTTGATAAAATCAACTATGGTTGGTAGCTAATTTTATACCAGTCTTATAACCTTCAACTTTTACTCCACCTATCAGTTCTAGAGACACTTTTTAGGCTTTCACAGATATATTGCCAATATGACCATGTCTTCTTTTTTTTTTCTATTTTCTCTTTATTTTTTTAAATTATTTTTTATCTTTATTGGTACATTAAATATACACATCATGATTGCACTCCATAATGGGGATTTGTACCAGTATAAGACACAACTTAATTCTCATTTTTTCCCATAGCCCTACCCACCCTACCGCCCCCCCATATACATAAAATTTGTTTCCTTACTTTTTTGTTACAATCTCAACATTGTCCCCTTTCACCTTATTTTACATTGAG
>PVIR01038035.1:0-14807 GCA_004026965.1 Petromus typicus
AAGTCTCAATATTTGTAGAGCAGCTTTACATTAGAAGCCAAAGAGCTTTCTGAGAAGCCTCCTACAGTTTCCAATGCAGTTTACTGGGTGGCTTTCCTCCCTTGGAAAGCTGGTCCATTCAAGTCAATAGGAGTGCCTATGATATCACCCATTTTCTTCCTCAAACAAGAGGCTCAGCTCCCTGACTGGCCTCACTAAAGCTACATAAGTAACTGAAGGGAACAAAAATCTCTACAGGTTCTGTGGGAGTGCCTGAGATATCAGGCATTTTCATAAAGGAGCAAGGACCTGGAAGCTCCCGATTGTCAGAGTTCCCTATCTTGCCAGAGGAGTCCTGATTCCTCCCCCAGGCTTGGATAGCCTGTGTGAGACAGGTCCAGGAAGTGTATTATCAGAGAAGCAGCTGGGTTGATCCAATGTGCATGTGAGGCTTCATTAGAGATACATCCAAAGTGGATGAAGTGGATGCCAGATCACCATGAGTGAAAAGACTTGGAAACCTCTGTTGCAGAAAAAACAACTTGATGTTAGAAGTCAAATGAATTTCTTAAAATATTCCTGTGGTTATCACTGCCATTTTCAAGGTGGTCTTCTGCATGTGGCTGCCTTCCCCACTCAAGGAGATGAGGCTGCCTGTGATTTAAGGCATTTTCTTCCTCGAAGAAGGAGCTGGATATCTCTGATTGTGGCCACTAAGGCAGCTACAGTTAGTGAGTAGAACACTCAGGTCTGTAGGCTCTGTGTCTCTCCTTGTCAGAGAACCAGGCCTAGACTGGCCCAGCCTGTGGAATAGGTAGGCCCAGGAGGAGAATGCCAGCCTCATTTCAGGGAATGAACTAGGAAAGCTCTGAAAATTTTCAGAAGAACAGCTTGTGATGAGAAGCCAAACAGCCCCTCTCAGAAGCTGCCTGTGTTGTCCAGTGCAGTTTTCTGGGTGGCCTCTCTCCTTTGGGTGGCAAGATTCATTCAAGCCAATGGAATTGCCTGGGATACATGACATATTTTTTGACTATTCAAGAGCTTTAGCACCCTGTTTGGGCCTACTAATATGGCTCCAATAAGTGTGAAGAACACTCATCTCTGCAGGCTCTGTGTCTCTTCTTGCCAGAGAAGCAGGCTCTTTCATCCCCCTGGCTTGGTAAGCCTATTGAAAAGGAAGGCTTAGGATGGGATTGCCAGCTACTCTTCAGGGAAGTGACATGGTGATCTCTGAATGCAGAAAACAAGACTGAGATCAGTAGCCAAATGATGCCCTCAAAAGCTTCTTGTGCTTTCCAATACAGTTTGCAGGGTGACATTTTTCTCATGGGTGGCAGGCTCGATTTAAGCCAATGGGAGGGCCTGGGACATAAGTCATTTTCTTCCCAAGCTTGTGGTAACTCCCTGTGCTTGTAGCTTTCACCAGAAGATGCTGCATTCTAGGACAAGGCACAATTTTTCCCAGGAAGTTTGCCATGTGTGAGAGAAAGTTACTATAAATATCAGATTGAGCATGAGATCCACACTTGAAAGGCTTTAGAGCTATAAAGGCATTTAGATTTCATTTTCTTGTAGCAATAGAAAACTAAAATCCCAGGTACCCTGGAGTTGAGGCACTGCCTCTCTCATGGCCAGAGCACGTCTGTAGTTCTCCATCTGGACAGGCTCATAAGCATGGAAGAGTTCCACTGGCTTCATCACCTTTCCCTCCTTGGAATGATCTGTCTGAGCTGTGCTTATGCCAGAGAGTAATTGCAAAGCCATCTCTTCCATCATTTCTTGACCTTTCATTTGCCTCTGTCTGTTCCAAGTTTATCTTATCTGAAGCTGTTTACCAAGGAGATAGCATATAAGAAGTGTCTCTTAATGACTCTGTCCTACAGTTTGAATTTTCTGCCTCTGGGTCTGACTAGGGCTGGCAGAAATAATTGTGCTTATGGTATCAGGAGTAGCTACACCTTGGATGCGAGCTCCAGGAATGCAGACTTGCTGCCCTCTTCCTGTCAGTCTCTGACATGCAGCATTCCAGTCTCCTGTCTGCCTTGGCCCCGTTCCCTCCTTGTCCCTGGTTTGCCTCTTGGTGAAGGTCTCCCTCGGATGCTACCACAGTGACTCCCCATGTTCCTTTCCTGTTCCCTAACACTCATTGTTTATCTCCAGTTATCATATTCCAGGAGTCAGCTGCAGACTTTGCCAAGACAAACTTGCCCAACAAGTGGTGGTATTTCTCTTGTTGGTTGCTTAGCTTTGATGCCCTGCTGTCTTGCCTAGCCATCCATCCACTGAAACAAATTGTGTATAAGTAGGACACATAAAGGATAGTCTCCCTGAAGGGAAGTCAAATGAAATATACATAAAACAAGTAGAAAATAAGTACCTGCCAAAGCTATACTGTGATTTCCAACAATGAAGACACAGAAGGGTCTGCATAGGCTTCAGCATCTGGGCAGAAGTTGTGAGAGGAGGAAGCCATGCTAAGGACCACTTCTGAGTGAGGAGCCAGCACCACTCCCCTCCAGATCCTGCTCCTGCTCCAGCACATGCTGCCTCAGTGGGCCTGGGTCTCAGCCTGTACTTCCCTTAATGAGATAGGTTGGTCATCCTGTGTTCCTTCTCTGAAGGTCCTTTCCTCAGCCAAGGCTCATTTATTTGCCCTCCTTATTCCATTTTTGAAAGGTTTTTTATTTTTAAAATTTAAATCTTTATTGGTACATTATGAATACACATCATCATCACAGTCAACATTGAGAGTTTGTACCAGAATAGGACATGACTTGGTTCTCATTTTTCCCATTCCCCCACCCACCCTGCAACCTCCATCCCCTATATACATAAGCTTTGTTTCTTTTTTTTAAAAAAAAATTACTATCACATTCTTTTCCCCCTCAGTATTTACCTTTACACCCTCTTTCCTTTTAAATATTTTCAAATTCACAGAGTCTTGCTTTGTAGTTCAGGCTAGTCCTGAACTCAGCCTTGAGCTCAGCAATCCTCCTACCTCTGCCTCCCAAGTGCAGGGATTACAGGTGACAGCCACTACCTCTGGCCCTGTGGTATGTGGTACTTATGCTGGTGAATGTGAGTCTCCATACCCGACATTGTGTTATGTGGTTACTGGGGATCGAACCCAAGCCCTTGCACTTGCAAAAAAAGCATTGAAACTACTGCACTAAATCTCTGGCCCCCACAACCCCCTTTATTGGGGTCTCACTGCATTGCCCAGAACAGCCTCCAACTTCTGGGTTTAAGCGATTCTCCTGCCTCAGCTCTCTGAATAACTAGAACTCTAATCACCTGCCATACACTTGTCTCTATTTGTCTTTTAATAAAAATGTTTAATCCCTGGATGAGGCCTTTTTCTAGATACATTTTACAGTAAAGTGAGCACATACCCTAAGAAGTGACTGGAGAAGAGAAACCATTTATGACTTTGTATTTACTTTTACAGTTAATTTGAAATGTATTTCTTCTGTTCTTTTTGAGCCCAGTTGCATACATGTGTTGCTGCTACCTTTTTAGGAGTTTCCATGTGAACTCCAGGCTGGACAGTCCCCACCCTGAGGGCACCTCTCCTCCTCACCTCAGGGTGTAAACCTGCAGGGGAAGGGAGGCTGGACCTTGTAGAGACTCAAGAACTCAGAAAGTGTTTGTTACCTTAGCATGTTTTACTCTGTGACATGTACAGCCTTATTTGTAAAGAAAAGTTGGTATTTTAAAGTTTCCCAGGGAATATATGACTAAGACAAATGCTCCAGGAACTGCAGCTGACAACACACAGAAAAAACTGGGAAACACCTGCAGCTTCTCCACAGAATAAGGGAGTCAATGGGAGAATGGTTGCTGCAGGCCCAGAGAAGAACCGGTCCTGTCAAGTGGCTCTGGGAGATGGATCTGAACTGGGCTGGGCTGTAGCTCATGTGCAGAATACTGGCTTTGATTGTGCAAGGGCTTTGGTTGGATTCCATAGCACTGCACAAAATAAAGAGTCAGAAGCTGTTCACGAAGTCTCTGCAATTGAAAGAAGATTTCAGACCGATTTTATAATAGGTGCAGAAATACCTATGCAGATGAAAACAGAGCGTAATTATTAATTTGGGGAAAACTAAGTGCTCAAGAGAAGACAGCTAATCATAGTACATCATGTGACTTCACTGCCAACAGATTTTCATGACAGAGATAATGTAGACACAGAAAAGTACTGAGAGGAGAAAGTGGGTGGACAGGGCAGGATCCCTGAGAGCCACCCTACATGCACTCCATAAAGTCCTCTTGGGATGGTAATTAGGCAATTATAAAAGCAGTATCAAGGTATGTTATATCTTCATAATTTTAATAGATTTAAAAAACAAATGCGCAGCATAATGTAGTATGTGTCTAATGTATTTTTTATGCACAGCACAAAGGCAGTGGATGGAAAAACAACTGTAAATTGGCTATGGAAATGACAAAAGATGGTCATAATAAACATTACATCAGCATACCATTGGATTTGTAGCTTTAATGTGCGTAACTTATGTGACGGAGATAATGCCAAGGCACATAAGATATCACTAATGTAATATAAATCTGAACTTCAGTTTTACAAATTAAAAAGTGTATGGAGAATCCTAAAACAATCACAAAAAATAGTTCAAAATATATAGCGGAAAAATTTTGAAGAAATTAAAATACTGTCTTTAAAATTCACCTATTGCAAAACAAAGCAGAAAGAGAAAGAATAAAACATGTAACAAATGGAAGTAAAATGTCAAACATAAATATGCTCTGTCAATAATAATATTTACTGTAAATAAATTAAAATATTCAATTAAAAATGTGCAGATTTCCCAGCATGGTGGCATATGGGAGGCAAGTTCAAGACCAGCCTGGGCAATTTAGCAAAACTATATCTTAAAATAAAAAGTAGAGACAACTTCATTAAATTGTCTCAGGTATCCATTATCATTACAAAAAGCTGATCGACCCAGACATTTGTTTATTTTTCCTTTATTTCTGTCAGGTAATCTGGCATTGGGCAGCTTAATGCAAAGGTCTAGGTTCAGTGCCTAGTATCACAAAGAAAAAAAAGAGAGATTGTCAGATTTTATTTAAAAACCCGATCCAGCAACATGCTCTCTACAAGAGAGACTCTTTCTATTCAAACATACAACTAGACTGAAAGTGAAAGGATAAAAAGAAATTTCATGCAAACAGAAACCATAAGAAAGCTGGGTAACTACTAATATCAGAGAATATTGACCTTAAAACAATATGTACTAGAGATAAAGGATGTTTCTTAATAAGATACTCAATCCATCAGGAATATATAGCAATTATACACTTATCTAAAAGCAGAGCATTGCAACCTGACAGAAGTAAAGGAAAAATAAACAATTAAATATCTAAGTCAGTTAGCTTTCTGTTACTATGAAGAATACCTAGGAAAAACAACTTGTTAAGAGCAAAGCTTTGTTTTGCCTCAGTTTTGGAGGTCCAGAATCAGGGTCTGTCTGTGATCAGCTGACCTCTTGCTTTGGGACCTGTAGTAAGGCAGAACATCATAGAGAAGCATGGGGCAGGGGAAAGCCACTCACCTCATAGTAGCTGAGAGGAAAGAAGAAAGGAAGAGATGGGGTTTGGTTCCACTATCCCCATCTCTACTAGGCTTCACTTCTAAAGACTCCATCAACAGCACCACCTGTGTACCATACACAGGCCCATTCAACACATGGGCCTGTGGTACAGAAAAAGTCCAAGCCATGGCAAATGCACCACCATCTGTGAAAGAGAAGCAAGCAGGAAGAACTTAATTAAAAGTAAGACTGTAACCAGTAAAACCAAATAGGCATGGTGCAACACTCACCATTTCTCAATAAATGAAAAAATAAAAATAATGCTTTCTCTCCTTCACAGAACAATAGCAAGGTGAGGAAATGAAGGACCAGTACTGTCTAGGAGTACAGGGATGCAAGGATAATTCAACATACATAAATCAATAAATGTAATGTACTATGTTAACAGACTCAAGGGGAAAAAAACCATATAGTCATCTCAATTGATGCAGAAAAAGTGTTTGACAAAGTACAACACACATTCATGATCAAAACCTACAGAAAATTAGAATAGATGGACTCTATATCAAATTAATAAAATCAATTTATGAGAATCCAAAAGCCACCATCATACTAAATGATCAAAAACTGAAACCTTTTCACTAAAATCAGGAGCAAGACAAGAATGTCCTCTCTCACCTCTCCTGTTCAATATAGTGATGGAAACATTAGCCACAGCAATTAGGAAAGAGAAAGAAATAAAGGGAATAGAGATAGAAAAGGAAGAAGTTAAGCTGCATTATTTGCTGATGACATGATATTCTATATAGAGAACCATACAAACTCAACCAAAAGACTGCTAGCTAGACTCAATTGCCAAATTTAGTAGTGTATCTGGATACAAGGTCGATACTAAAAAATCAATAGCCTTTGTATACACAAACAGCAGGCCCACTGAAAAATTGGAGAGTCAATTCCTTTAAAAATAGCATCCAAGAGTGAAATATCTAAAAATAAATCTAACAAAGGAGGTAAAAGACCTCTATGCTGAAAACTACAGCCCTCAGAAAAAGGAGAAAGAAGATGATATAAAAAAGTGGAAAGACATACCTTGTTCCTGGGTAGGAAGAACCCATATCATCAAAATGGCTATACTCCCACAACTACTATATAGATTCAATGCAATTCCAATTGAAATCCCAACAGCATATTTCACAAATCTAGCGAAAAAATACAAAATTTCATTTGGAACCACAAAAGACCTAGAATAGCAAAAGCAATTCTAAACAACAAGGACATGGTAGACATGAGTCACCACGCCCAGCATTGTTTTGTGTGGTTAATTAAGACCTCGCACTTGTCAAGCAGACGCTGGAACCACTGAGCTCAGTCCCTGGCCCTAACAACTTTTAATATTTTTTTCTTACGTTGAATTTCTAGAATCTTGACTATTATATCCCTTGGTGAATTTTTTTCCCTGATTATAGCTAGTTGCAGCTCTGTATTTCTACTTATTTATATGTCCATCACACTCTTTTCATGTTCAGAAAGTTTTCTACCATTATATTTGTGAACATATATTTTATATTTCTTGTGCTATTTTCTGGTTTTTCATTGATTCTGATCAACCTATGTTATTTTTTAAATTGTCTAGCAGTTATTGAGTTGATTTTTCATAAGCATTTACTATTTTTTTAAAAAAGCTTTCATTACTTGATTATTAACCACTAATCTGTCTTCTAGGTCTGATATCCTGTTCTCACATTGGCTGATTTTGCTGCCCACAGAATTTTTTTTATCTCCTTTTTATCTGTTTAAATCTTCTTCATATAATCCAGTTCTTTCATACATTGAGCTTTCATGGTTTCCATTACTTTTGTAAGCTCTTCTATTTTAAAAAAATCTGTCCTTACCCTAGATTCACCAACTAATATCCACTATTATGGCCATTATCTCTTTAGTTATTTGTAAAATTATTTCTATTTTTTCCAGAACTTCTTTCATCTGTTTTGTTACCTCCACTAATGCCATTTGAGAAAGTTCTGCTGGTTGGCTTTCAATATTTTCCACCTCAGTGCTTCCCTGGATTTGCCTTGGGTTAGATGTAGGTGTGGGCTTGCATCTTGCATGCATTACTTCTCATTTTCTTTTCCCAAATATTTATTTTCTAGGTTGATACTTAAAAATTGCCTACAGTAGATAGCTTTATTACTAGGATCAAAGACTCCTTGTGTAAAGATTACATTTCCAAAATATCTGTTAGGTGGTGGTGACTTTTGGCCTTTGAGTCTGTCCCAAAATCCTCCTTCTTCATTTTATTAGTGATGAAACATTGCTGCCTATTTGGCTTAGCATCCAATTCTTAGTTACTGGAATGTATTATTGTTTACTACTCCTAGAAAAGGTTGGTATTGGCACACAAGTGTTGGGAGTAATCCTGTTGCACAGTTGGGACTGCAACTGGGCTAAACTTTCCTGCCTGTGGACTGACTGTGCTGTGTCTGAACCTGGGGACTTGGCTCTTGTCTTTGCCTCCAGTGGCAACAGGGACTCTGATGGACCCACAGGTTGTGGTACTCCAGGGTAGAAATGTTCTGGGATCTTCATAGTTCCTTTGGGATTATTGGCAGAATCTGCTCTACCTTCTGAGTCTCATTACTGAAGGTATATAGATAAAGATGTGGCAAGTGATCAGTGTGGGTACCTAGAGTACCATGAATCAGGCCCAAGGTCAGCTTCTTTTTAAAGTCTCATCTTTGTCTTTTTTACTTACTTATTTGCCTTTTGCTGTCAGGGTAACAGGAGACTAGAACTTAATTGTAGTGGTTCTAGTGATGTTCCCTTCCCCTATTACCTTACACACAAGGAAGAACAGCTGATCACAACAATGTTATCAAGGTAAAGGAAAACAATCTATAATAACAAGAGCATCAAGCACAATATAGAAAATGACAAACTCCTCCTTTAACCATAGTTACAAGATTTACAGCTATCTATCAAAATTTAAAAGAAATCAGAAAATTATTTACAGTAAATATTTCCTCAGATTGATTTTATCTTTAAGGAAGAAAATTTTTAAAGGATGAGAGGAAAAAGTAGAGAAATAAAAAAAGATATTAAAAGCAAGGCTGAGGGACAAAAGGAGATTATGTAAGCTTTGGAAAGCTGGTTAAGAAGAGTAAAGAAAGAAAAATAAATAAAACCAATAACTTAACAAAACAAGAAAAAAATAAGACAATATTTCCACTCATTAAAAAATAAAACAATCAGGATAAAACTAAAGAGAAAAGGAGTAAAAAGAGATTTCTCTGTGGTTATTTTCCAGAGCCTGCAGTAGTTTTGTGGTAATGTCTAATTCAGGGAGCATCTCCAGTGTCGTGGCAGACCAAGGAGCCAGACAGCTAGATCCATGTTGGGTGATCCAGCAAGCCTGCAGAAGGATTAGGGCAGGATACTGTGCTTTCAACTCCACAGAAGTTTAAGCTGATCATGCCCTCTAGTTAGGGCAGCATGTTATTACATCCTGAAACAATGAGGAATTATGTAGATGAAGTTCCTGGTGTAGCTTTCCCTGGAGCACAGCAGCACCTATTACCATTGGAGTCTTTATTATTCCCAGAGGTGAAGATAAAGAGTCAAGTCCACAGGTCCAGAAGTGTCATAGCTGGTCTACAGTCAGGAAAACTCTGCCCACAGGCTCAATTGTCCAATTAATTTTCCCAAAAGGACTGTTCCTAACAAGGAGGAATCTCTGTCTTGAAGATGAAGAGGAAATACATCTACCCACCTGAGGTTATGTGGATAGAACAGGAGAGGCTGGCTGGAGCCTCAGTGATTGTGTGACATGCACCAGCCTATCACTCACTCTTAGCTGTTAACCATTGTTCACCTATCAAAGCTCAACTGAGTCATGATTTCTCAAGAAGCCTTCGTGTCCAGTGACTCTGTTCTTGGCACACAGCTTCAAAGGTTTCTCTTCCTGCAACCCTCAAGGGGAATCACCTGGGCTTATAGCACCAGTTTGCTGTGGGATAACATGAGTGGAGTGTGGTGTACCCACACCTGAGCCTCTGTGTGTTCCCACTCCTCCACTGCCCATCCCACAGTGGTACAATGTTTCCATGTAATTAGCTATATTTTTTCATTTGTCAATCTTTCATTCAACTTACCACTTAGACAGTTTTGACTGAATGAATGTTTAAATGAGTTTATGAATTGGCTTTTACATTTACTCTTTGGCCTGTGTTAGATTAACAGTTCTGGGCTTTTATACAACCAGAGGAATAGTTAAGATATTTGCTAATGCTTCTGGAAGTTTTTATATTTTACTAATTTAGAAAAACTATTACATTTAATAAAGTTAAAGGCAATAGTAGTGTTTATTTGAGAAATCAATGATTTCTTTTTTTTTTTTTTTTTTGAGAAATCAATGATTTCTGTGCTGAAGATTTACATCAGTGGTTCTGGCATCCACCTGGAAAGCACAAGATCTTAAGTTTGATCCCTCATATTACATACCATAATGCTGGGTATGGTGGCTCATGCCTGTAATTCCAGCACTTGGAAGGCAGATTCAAGAGAATTGTTGTGAGTTTGAGGCTGGCCTGGGCTTAGTGAGTTCAGAGCCAGCCTGAACTCCAAAAACCAGACCCTGTCTCAAGAAACTGAAAAAAAAAAGAAAAAGAAATCAATAACTTCCAAGATTGGATGACAAGTGCATGATAGAGTTAGACATAAGTGTGTAGGACTTGAAAGTATTTAAAGTAATAGTTGCTAATATTTTTAATCTAAACCTTTCAATTCAGTAGATATGCAATTAATGTTGACAACGAAGAGAAACACATGATGTGAAATTTATTCTGAATTCTGGGTAGGTAGGTAACTTCTGAATACATGGTCCTGGCACTGGAATATTTAAGATGCATTATCATCCTGGAATATATCTTTTAGAAGAGAATTAGAGTAGATCAAAAGACACAAGTCCTGAAAGAAGTTAACCTCACTCTTCATTTGACCAGGTATACTACAATTAGTTCAGAAACCTCAATTCCTGAAGTCCTTATGTATTTTATGTGGATAGAACCAGGAATATATGATTACACACTGAGCTTTAGACTCTGGAAAACTGAGTCACTCTAGGTTCAGGTGGGAGGGGCCAGTGTACCACAAATTCTGGCCATACTTGAGGGCGCAGTGCTGTAGTCTTTTGTTCCTTGTTTGTTCTGCCTTCTGCTAGTCCCCCTTCCCTAGATAACTATCTGTTTGCATGCTGTCATGATTAACACATATCCTTGAGCCTGAGGCTAAGATGTTTTGTCTCCTCCAGATATAATGGTTAACTGTATCTGTCCTTTTTTATAAATAGTGAAGTTTCTCTTCCCCTCTCCCAAGCCTGGCCTGTCACCCTTGTGATTCTGTCTCACTGTTATAAGAATCTGCTTCCACCCCAATAAAACTGGCACTAGCATCTAGATTTTGATCACATTCATTGTGTCTTCAGTCACCTCCCCAGAACCCCTCCTCAAGAAGGAGACCCCAGGAGTTTAGCAGTGGGTGGCTTTGGAGGCAGCGTCTGGCACCATTGCATCCACTTGGGGTTGGAGCTTGCTGGCCTCCAGGCACATCCAAGGAGAGCACCAGGGAGTGAGTATAGCAGGGGGTAGAGCCGGGGAAGCAGCAGCCCACCCCACCGCAGCAAATGAAGGCCAGACTCTGACTTTCTCCATGTCAACTGCAGAAGCACATCCAGTGACCTTGTATTGGTGAGTATGTGGGCCTGTTGGAACATCACCCAGTAACATTGCAGCTACACAGGGCATACAGCAAACTGGCCTCCAGGCCAACTGCACAAGTGAACCCAGCGACTCTGTATTGGTGGGCAGGCAGGCCTATTGGAATCTCGAGCAGCGCCGTTGTAGCAGTGCAGGAGTCAGAGCTTCCTGCCTCTAAAGCAGGCAGGAGAAGGTGTTCTGATTGTACTGATTAAGTGCCTCATGTGCTGTGCCAGAACTAGGAGTTTTCTTTAGGTCCAAACACAGACTGTAAAGAACATCCCAGGAAACACTGATATTTTATGGGTTCTAACTATTAGGAGGAAAGAGACTTGAAAAAAACATCCAGCCAGAAAATAGGGCAGGTACAAAGCCAAAAACAACAGTAAGGACAAAAACTCAGAAATGAGGAAACACTCAAAGAATCAGATACAAAGATCCTGAAGGTAACACAGGGGGAAGGGAAATAGAGAAGTTGGAAGCACAGTCTCCAGGGTCCTCTGAAATGGTAAGCAAAGCAGATCTAGTAAAATGGAAATCACAACTTATCTCTGAGATGAAAGGAGAGATTTTAGACACTGTCAACACGATGATTAATAAAGCTAAAGAGGAAATCATGGAGTTGATAGAATCCAAGATAGCAAAAGCAATGGAACCTTTTAAACACCTACAAGCAGAAGTCCAGGAAATTAAGAAACAAAATGAAAGTATGCACAATAGAATGCATTTGGCAGATGACTGAATCTCAGACCTAGAAGACAGGATCTCAACCAATGAACTGGAAAGGCATAATCTATGGAAAAAAGCAAGCGATAATGAAAAGTCAATCCAACAGCTCCTAGATGATTCAAAGAAGAATAACATAAGATTGATTGGAGTCACTGAGGAAGCAGGAGACAATGCTAAAGACATCAAAAAGCTATTCACACAGGTAATGGCAGAAAACTTCACAGAAAAAGGTAAAGAATTGGAAACACAAATATATGAAGTATACAGAATGCCACACGCCTGTGACATGAAAAAATCTACACCTACGCATGTAATCATAAAAATCCCAGATATTCAAAAAAAGAATGAAATACTGAAAGCATCCAGGGAAAAGAAAACAGTTACATTTCAAGGGAAGCCCGTCAGGATCACAGCAGACTTCTCAATTCAAACACTCAATGCAAGAAGGGCTTGGAGTGAAGTCTTTAAAGCCCTATAGGAAAAGAATTTCAAAACAGGACTGATGTATCCTGCCAAACTATCCTTCAAAATTGATGGGGAAATAAGATACTTCCAAGACAAAAAACACTAGAAAAACTTCACAAATATGAAACCTGTGCTCTAAAAAATTTTAAGGAATATCTTGGAGAAAAATAAGGAAAGTTACAAATCCATGAGACCTAACAGAGTCAACCCAGGGGAAAAAACAAGAAACTGATGAGGAAAGCGCAAAAGTAGAATAACACAGCCAAGAACAGGAAAACATGGCAGCACTAAATTTTTTTATCTTTATTGGTACATTAAATATACACATCATGATTGCACTCCATAATGGGGAGTTGTACCAGTATAAGACACAACTTAACTCTCATTTTTTCCCATAGCCCTACCCACCCTACCACCCCCACATACATAAAATTTGTTTCCTTACTTTTTAGTTACAATCTCAAAATTTTCCCCCTTCACCCTATTTACATTGAATATTTTCTATTTCACAATATATAACATACAATGCTAGGACTCATTTACATCTTCATTTTCTCATACCAGAGAAACTATGCGATATGTACCTATCTATGCCCTATTTATTTCACTTTTGAGGATATCCTCAAGGTATGTCCATTTAAGTAGAAATGATTCAAACTTATCATTTTTGTGGCAGAGTACTACTCCATTCTATAGAAGAACCACAGCTTTTTTATCCAGTCTCCAGTTGATGGACACTTGGGTTGTTTCCAAGATGTAGCAATCACAAATTGGGCTGCCATAAACATAGGTGCACTTATGCCACTGTGATATGAGTCTTTTAGTTCTTGTGTGTATATACCTAGCAGGGCAATGGCCAGGTCAAATGAGACCGTCAATCCTAGCATTTTGAGGAATCTCCAAACTGATCTCCTCAGGGGTTGTACGAGTCTACAGTCCCACCAACAGTGGAGAAGGGTTCCTTCTTCTCCGCAGCCTTGCCAACATTTGCCGTTGGCTGTTTCTGAAATGGCAGCCATTCTATGTGGAGTGAGATGAAATCTCAATGTTGTTTTTATCTGCATCTCTCGAATGACTAATGATGTTGAGCATTTCTTCATATGCTTCTTAGCTGCTCTTACTTCTTCCTCTGAAAAATATCTATTCATTTCAGATGCCCATTTTTGAATTGGGTCATTAAATTTGGGTGGGACGATTTTTTGAGCTCTTTATATATTCTAGATAGTAGCCCTTTATCTGAGGAACAGCTGGTAAAGATTTTTTCCCACATTGTTGGTTGGCTGTTTGCACTGTTGGTGGTTTCCTTTGCTGTGCAGAAGCTTTTTAAAAGAATGAGGTCCCATTTGTTGATTTCCCCAACCATTTCCTGTGCTATAGAAGTTTTGTTCATGAAGTCTTTCCCTAAGCCAATGTTTTCAAGAGCTTTACCTAACCTGGCTTGCAGTAGGTTTAGAGTGTCTGTTTTAATATTTAGGTCTCTTATCCACTTTGATTTTAGCTTGGTACACGGTGAAAGAGTTAGATCTAGTTTTAGCCTTTGGCAAGTTAGAACCCAGTTTTTCCAGCACCATTTGTTAAAGAGGCTATCTTTCCTCCATTGAGGATTTTTGGCTTCTTTGTCAAAGATGAGGTGGCTCAGTGTATCTGGAGTAGTTTCTGGATCGTCTAGTCTACTCCATTGATCCTCAGGTCTGTTACTTTGCCAGTACCACGCAGTTTTTATCACAGTGGCTTTATAGTACAGTTTCAGGTTTAGAGTTGTGATACTCCCCACCGTGGCCCTGTTGCTTAGAATTGCTTTGGCTATTCTAGGTCTTTTGTGGTTCCAGATGAAAGTTTGAATTTTTTTCTCTAGATCTGTGAAATATGCTGTTGAAATTTCAACCGGGATTGCATTGAATGGGTAGAGTCGTTTTGGGAGTATTGCCATTTTGACAATATTGGTTCTTCCTACCCAGGAGCAAGGTATGTTTTTCTATTTTTTAATATCATCTTCTGTCTCCTTTTTCAGAGTGCTATAGTTTTCAGAGTAGAGGTCTTTCACCTCCTTTGTTAGGTTGAATCCTAGGTATTTTATTTATTTATTTATTTATTTTGGTGCTATTGTGAAAGGGACTGACTGTCCAATTTCTATCTCAGTGGGTATACTGTTTGTGCATACGAAGGCTATTGATTTTTGAACGTTGACCTTATAACTGGCTTTGCTGCTAAAATTGGTGATAAGGTCCAGCAGTTTTTTAATTGAGTTTTTAAGATCCTCAAGATAGAGACTGAATCTGCTCCAGGCTTGGAGTTTGCTTGTCTCCAGGCCCATGCCGGAGGACCGCCCAGG
>PVIR01038036.1:0-14763 GCA_004026965.1 Petromus typicus
GCGGTGGTTAGCGGGTGGCGTGGGCAAGTCAGCACTCAGCATCCAGTTCGTCCAGTCCTGTTTTGTAACAAGATTCCTACGCAAAGTAATGTGTGACAGATGACAGCATCCTGGCCAGATATTTCGGATACAGCTGAACAAGAAGAGTTTGGAGCCATGAGAGGACAGTGCAATAAGGACCGGCAAAGGGTTCCAGTTGATCTTTAAGTCGCAGAAGCAGTTTTGAGGAAATCTGATTTTCAAGGACAGATTCTCAGAGTAACAGATTGCAATGAGTTTCCAATGATTTTAATCGGTAATAAAGCAGACCTGGATCAACAAAGGCAGGTGACACAGGAGGAAAGACAGCAGTAGCACGGCAACTGAAGGAAACATACATGGATTCATCAGCATGATTCATCCTATCAGATTAGGAAGAATGTAGATCAAGCCTTCTGCAAACTTGTGCGGTTACAAGGAAATTTCAAGAATAACAGCTAGGCATCACGGCACACGCCTGAAATCCCAGCACTTAGGAGGCTGAGGCAGGAGGACTGCTGTGAATTCAAGACCAGCCTGGGATACAGAGTGAGACCCTGACTAAGAAAAAAAGGAGAGAGATCAAGACAACTAAATGCCTAGCAACATATGGACAACTGAAGCCACACTGGAGACAGAAAAAACAAACAACAACAACAACAACAAAACAATCAGGCAAATCATTGAGGCAACTGGGAAATTTAAATATGGGTTCCATATCAGAAAATATTATAAGGTTTTCTGAATTTTGTTATAATACTGGAGTCATGCAGTACATGGTGCATGCAGTTAACTCAAAAAACTCAGCATGAACAATAATAATGTATATATAGGAATGGAGGGAAATGTCACTAATTTCAGAATCCAGGGCAGGGGCAGTGTGCAGACTCAGTCTTGCCATTTCTCTGAAGGTTTCAATTGCATGTGAACGTATTAAAAAGGAAACAGAAGCTAGGGGTGGTGTGCACTCTAGTCCCAGCACTCCCAGGCTATGGCAGGAGGATCATCCCAAGTTCCAGGTCAGCCTGGGATACACAGTGAGACCCTGTCTTAAAAAACAGAAAAAAGAAGGGGGAGAGAAACTTCCATAACATGCCTGCCACGTGTCCCAGAGAACCCGTCCCAAGGTCCCAGTGCCCAGAGAGGAGCAGAGCCTGGAGAGAGGTCCTGCTGTGCATAGCCTTGTTCACAGGCTGGAGTCAGGAGTTTCCGAGTGCGGCCTTTGCTCAAAACTTGTCAGGCAACTCCTGAGCACCCAGGAAGATCATAGCCACAGCTGCTCAGACCAGAAGAGCTCAGGAGGAAACAGCAGTGCACCCAAGGAGCTTCTTGAGCTCCTTCCCCTACCACCAGCCAGTGACATCCCTCCCAGAAGGTCCAGGACCAGAACCAGTTCACTGTCTTCTCTCAGGGAACTTGGGACCCAGCACCAGGTTCAGTGACCCTGTGGGATGAATCCTACAGGGGTCACAGGCTTCTGGGCTTCTAACTGGTCACTGCCCTACCTGCAGGGGTCAGCAGAAGACAAACCTGAGACCGCTGGGTCAGAGCAGCATCTCACCAGAGGAGCCCAACAACCCACTCAGCCTTCCATGAGCCCAAAAAGAACAGACACCACTGAAGGAGCTCCAGGGACCTGCCCGGCACTGATGGCACCTCCCTGGTTGTACACACTGTGTCTTGGCACCTACTGGTGCAGCCCTCAAGACTCATGCACATATGCATGGGCCCTGCCACAGGGACTCTAAGGCGGCTGCAATGGGGGCACTCAGCAGCGTGCTGGGCAACTGCTGAAGAGGATCCATCCAGCTCCTGAAGGCCCTTTGCTGCACACATCAATGTGGCACTGCACACCCCAGAACAGGGGCCCCTTCAATCACGCACCTGCCCTGCTCCCAATCCAAAGCACTGGCCTGGTGGCTCGGGTGGAGAATTCCACACCAGCATACTTTGTTTATTGAAAAAAATGATGTGAAATATTGTATGAAATCATCTCCAGACTGTGTGAGGAATCCACCAAGCATAGAGGACTCTGATGTTTAAATGTGGGTCCTCTCCCTACAGTCTCTCATGGTGTATGTGCAGATGTCCCAAATCCTAAACCTGACCTCAAACATTTCCAGTTGCAATCATTTCTGAAAACACTTGCATCACTTGACACCTGCAAGGACCCTTGGCCCTATGAGGCATGCCCTCATCTCCAGGCAAGAAAAGTGAGGCTGGGAGAGAAGGAAAATCTTGTCCAGTTCTTGAGCTGCTAGAGACAGACAAGTTCCTATCCCACTTCTTTCCACATGCCAGAGCCATACTGGATGGACCTGACATGCAGGACACTGGCTCTGTGGGCTGGCAGTCATGTCTGAGATCAGGCAAGAAGGCTCCCCTTACACAGGCACAGTGCAGACCAGGAATACTCAAGAGGCTCAGATGGGAAAAGGCTTCCACCACAGTCAGCCCAGATGTAGTTAGTAGAGGGGACCAATACAATACCTAACCCTGATAACACCCACACTTCAGAGAGGATGTTGGGCAGGTGGCACCCGAAGCCCTGAGCAGCTGCTGCCAAGAGGAGGCCGTACCACAGCTAAGGCCCTCCCTGTCACTTTGCCAGCCACATCCTTGGCCCCCTTGGGAACCACATCTGAGTTCAGTTTGTACCTGAGGAAGCAGGGTGGTGGGCCCTGGGAACACCTTCCCCGGGGGCTGACGATGCACCTGCCTTCTGCCCACCAGGAAAGGGCTCCCCCACCCATCTCTGCCAGGCGTCTGCACGAAGCAGGGGCTCCTCTGACCTGTGTAGTGGCCATACGCAGGGCCACTCTTAACCAGCCTGGTCCTGAAGATCTAGGTGGACCCTCCAACACAGAAGGCTGAGGCACAAATGTCAGGGTTAATAAACAGCTTTATTTACCTTGTACAGCATCAGCTTCCTTACATTCTCAATTAATTTTGCCATTAAAGTGCCAGAAATTTCCTCAATCATAGTAACATTAGTTAAAAGAAACCAGAACTATCGTTAGGAGCATGGTGGTCATGAATTCGACATTTCTCTTACAGAATACAGAATGGAACCCCGTGGCATCCATCGGCAGGCTGAGTAACTTCCACACAGATCCCAGTCCCCTCTCCTGACCCCAAGATGGGGGGACCGCCACTTCGCCACTCAGGAAGCTGAGCAAGAGCTCAGTGGACACCAGCGGCTGCTAGCTGCTCTGGGCTACACCAGGGGTGGCTGTTGGCACAGGTCCCATTTCAGATGCACAGTAACTGGGCAACCCCTGTCACTGCCCCCATCAACAAAAGCCCCTAAAGTTATTACAATGAAAAAAGTGGGTCTCCATTATGCCAACCCTAAAAATGTTCAGTACAAATGGGGGTAATAAACACAAAAGCTTGCTTAGTAAACAGGAGCTCTCAGCATTCAATGCAAAAAGAAAAAAGAGAAAGAAAACTGAAATCTTAAGGCAAATACTGTTGGCTCTGCCCAGGGTGGCAAACTGGAACTCTTCACGGAGATGGCATCCAGGATCCAGGCTGGGAATGGTCGCACACAGCCTGGAGAGGCCAGCTCTGCATCTGCTGAGGCTACTGGGGAGGCTCGGGTGTCTACACACAGCTATGTGTGCAGGCGTGGAGGCTACTCCTTCTTGGTGGACACGGCCAGCTCCACATCAGGAAGCTGGATCCCCACCCTCGTCCCACTGTCATTGCTAGAGGAGGAGGACAGTCGGGACTTTGAGGCCAGTGCCACGCCACTGCCTTGCAACTTGCCTGCCTCCTCGTCACTCCCAGTCACCTCATAGTGCCCTTTGGTTTTTGATCCCAATCCGCCAAAGGTACCAAATTTCAACCGGCTGTGTTTGCCTTTCACTTTCCCTCCTTCCAGTGACAGCTCTCCACCCTCCAACTCCAGAGTCCCTGTCGGAGTGGAAGGTGCAGAGAGCTCCCTGTCATCACTGAAGGAGCCGGAGCGGTGCCGTAGCTTCCTGCTCTTAAATAGGGAGAACTTGCCTTTGGGGGACGATGTCTCTGCCTCTGCCTCTCCCTCCAGAGAGCCCAGGCTGGCCTTGGAGCTCTTCAAGTCCCCTTTGGACCCTGAGAGGGAAGCCTCTGGCGAGCCTGTGGTACTGCCCTTCCCTCTGGGCTTGGAGAAGGTGAATTTGGGCATTTTGATCTTGGACTTCTTCAGCTTCACCTCAGACTCTTCCCAATCACCTTCCCCAGCACTAGCCTGGACAGTGGCCTCTGCCTTCGGAAAAGCGACATCTACACCAACCTCTCTGCCAACCAGCTCACGACCAGAGAAGGTGAACTTGGGGATCTTCATCTTGGGGAATGTCACTCCTCCAGACCCACTCTCTGTGGGAGCCCGGAGCCCTGACGCACTCAGCCCGAGCTCGCCCTGCTTCATGTCTCCTTCTGGCTTTGGTCCTGAGAAGCGCAGGCCTGCACTGAGAGCTGAGGAGAGCTGGGGTCCCTGCCCCTCTACCCCATAGCCTTTGACCCCGAGACACCCCTCGCCCAGGCTGACATTCGAGGTATCAACACCCCCTGACATGTCCACACTGCCTCTGACTTTCGGGCCTTTCAAGCTGAAATCCGACTCGAGGGAAGGCATGCTGACCTCAGGAGCGGCACCACAGAGACCCACCCCGGAGCCCTTCAGGCTGCCTTTGATATCAGGCCCAGAACTCTGCCCTGCTGGGAGCGTCACCCTCACATCAGGCAGGCCCGCGCCACCTCCAGAGGTCATCGCTCTGGGCACCTGGAGGTTTCCTTCCAGGCCTGGGACGCTGACTCCTGAAAGAGTCCCTTGTGCCTCTCCAGCGGCCCCAAGGCCGCCAGTCACTTTTGGTCCTCGAAAGTTGAAGTCCACGCCAGGGGCAGAGAGCTGTGGCCCTTTGATGCTCACATCTACACCCTTCCCCTTTAGCTCTCCTGTGACTTGTGGCCCCTTGACACCAATATCCACATCAGACTCTGGTGCAGAGAGGCCAAACTGGGGTAGCTGCATTTGGGGAAGTTTAATTCCGACTTCTGGTGCCTCCATACTCAGTTCAGGAGCACCCGTGGAGATCTTAGGACACTTGATGTCACCGGAGACAGCCAGGTCTCCCTGCAGGCTTGGTCCTTTCAGTGTCACTTCTGGGGTCCTGACATCAACACCTGGCATTTTGACACCATCTCCTCCTATCTGCACCTTCCCAGCACCACCTCTGAGGGCAAGGCTTGGACTGTGGACCTTCACGCTGGGAACAGAGGCATCCAGCTCTCCCTTCAAACTTGGTCCTTTTAAGTTCAGATCAAGATCAGGGCCAGAGACTTCAGGCACAGACAGGTTCACAGAAGGCAGGTCCACACCCAGCTCTGGCAGTGAGATCCCGGGCCCTTGGAGCCTGATGTCTGGAGCACCCTCCAGAGGGGACAGCTGCATCCCAGGCTCAGCACCTTCAGCTTCCACAGTGACACCAGGGACGCCGATCTTGGGCACTGAAAACTTGGGGAACTTGATTTTTGCTTCTGGACCTTGCAGATCTACATCTGGTCCTTTGAGTCCCACACTGGGAACCTCACCCCTTATCTTTGGTCCTTTCAAGTTAACGTTCACATCGGGCATGGAGACCTGGGGGGTGGAAATGCCAATAGGAGGTGCTTTGACTTTAGCATCTGGGCCTTCAATGGTTACATCAGGTGCACCCAAGTTCACCTGCACCTTTGGGCCTTTCAAGTCCCCTTCTAGCTTCGGCCCTGAGATGTCCACACCTGGCACCTGGAGCTTGGGAGCCTTCACCTTAACATCTGGACCCTCCACACTGATCCCTGGTGACAAGAGATTAATATCAGGTGTCTGGACTGTACCTTCCATCTTGGGACTGGGGAGGGGAGCCTCAGCTTTAAATTTAGGTGATTTAATGTCAAACTCTACATCTGGGAAGTACATTTTCCCAAACATCATCTTCTTGGATCTAGGAGATTTCACATCAACTTTGAGTGCAGCATCTGGCCCAGCAGCACTGACATCTGCATCTGGGGCCTTGAGGCTGGCATCAATTTCGCCCCCAGGGATGTTCAGATCAAAGCCCTGTTTCTTGGCCTTGACCTTAGGACCACTCATGTGAAGCTTGGGCATCTTAAACTTGCTTTTCTTGCCTTTTCCACCAATACCAACCTCAGGAGTCTCTATATTCAACTCTGCATCGGGCACAGTCACATCAAGTGAAGGTGGCTTGATATCAGCTTTAGGGCCTTTTGCTCCAAATCCAAACTTGGGTTTCTTCAACTTGGGATTTTTCACATCATGCCACTCAATGCTGACATCTGGGCTCTGCAGGTCCATATCTAAACTTGGAGCTTCCAGGTCAACCTTGGGCCCCTTGATGTCCACTTCACCGCCTTCTAACCTAGGATCAGAAACCCCAATTTTGGGCATCTTCAAGTGCAAATCAACATCAGGAACAGTTACTTTAGGGGCAGAAATGTCAAGTGATGGTATCTTCAAATTAGGGCCACTGAGTTTGGCATCAGATCCTTCATAATCCAGACTTGGACCCTTAAGATCAACCTCGGAGCCTCTGAAAGTACCTCCAATTTTAGGGACAGAAACATCAAAATCTCCTTCTACTTTAGGGCCTTTCAAATCCAGGTCAACACCAGGCATGGAGATTTTGGGGGCCTTGATGTTCATCTCTGGCATCTTGAACCTGGGGCCCTTCAATTTTCCTTCTGGACCTTCAATATTCACGTCTGGGACTTCAATGTCCAACTTGGGTGCTGAGACGTCAATGTCAGCCTTCGGCAGGTTCACGTCCACATCTGGGCCCTCAGTTTTGAAGCCAGGCATGCTGAACTTGGGCATCTTTATCTTGGGCATCTTCAAGTGCCAGTCTGGGCCATGAACATCCATATCTGGAACATCGACATCGACTTTTGGGCCTTTGATGTCCACTTCAGGAACTTTAATCTCACCTTCCACTTTGGGCAGAGAAACATCCACATCACCTTTCACTTTCGGTCCTTTCAGGTTAAGATCAACATCAGGCATGGACATTTTGGGGGCCTTGATGTTCATCTCAGGCATCGTCAACTTGGGCCCTTTCAGTTTCACATCTGGACTTTCAATATCCACATCTGGACCATCAATGTCCACTTTGGGTGCTGAGACGTCAATGTCGGCCTTGGGCAGGTTCACGTCCACATCTGGGCCCTCAGTTTTGAAGCCAGGCATGCTGAACTTGGGCATCTTTATCTTGGGCATCTTCAAGTGCCAGTCTGGGCCATGAACATTCACATCTGGAACATCAACATCCACTTTGGGGCCTTTGATGTCCACTTCAGGGCCTTTGAGGCCACCTTGCACTTTGGACAGAGATATGTCTACATCACCCTTCAGCTTTGGACCCTTCAGATTCAGATCAACTTCAGGCATGGAAACCTTGGGTGTTTTGGGGTGAAAATCAGGCATTTTAAACTTAGGGCCCTTCAGTTTCCCTTCTGGACCCTGAACATCAATATCCAAAGGTTCAATGTCCAACTTAGGGCCTGTGATCTCCACTTTAGAGCCTTTCAAATCTCCTTCCAGTTTAGGAGTAGAAACATCCAAATCTCCCTTTACTTTAGGTCCTTTCAAGTTCAAATCAATGTCACTCATAGAGATTTGTGGGGTTTTGAAATGGACATCAGGCATCTTAAATTTAGGACCTTTGAGTTTATATTCAGGACCTTCAATGTCCACCTCTGGACCTTTCAGATCACCTTCCACCTTAGGCAGTGAAAGATCCACATCTCCCTTTGCCTTTGGCCCTTTCAGATTTAAATCAAAGTCAGGCATGGAAATCTTTGGGGTTTTGATGTGCATCTCTGGCATTTTAAATTTGGACATCTTTAATTTTCCTTCTGGACCTTCAATATTGACATCAGGAGCCTCAATGCCCACACCAGGACCCTTGATATCAACTTCTGGGCCCTTGAGGTCACCTTTCACTTTGGGCAAAGACACATCCACATCACCCCTCACTTTTGGACCTTTCAGGCCAAAATCAATGTCAGGCATGGAGATTTTGGGGGCCTTGATGTTCATCTCTGGCATTTTGAACTTGGGGCCCTTCAGTTTCCCTTCTGGCCCCTCAATATTCACATCTGGAAAATCAATGTCCATTTTGGGTGCAGACACATCAATGTCGGCCTTGGGCAGATTCACGTCCACATCAGGGCCCTCTGCTTTGAAGCCAGGCATGCTGAACTTGGGCATTTTTACCTTGGGCATCTTCAAATGCCAGTCTGGGCCTTTGACATCCACATCTGGAACATCAACATCCACTCTGGGGCCTTTGATATCAACTTCAGGGGCTTCTAGGTCACCTTCCACTTTGGGTAGAGAAACATCCACATCTCCTTTCACTTTAGGACCTTTTAAGTGCAAATCAATGTCAGGCATGGAGATCTTGGGGGCTTTGATGTTCATTTCAGGCATCTTGAACTTGGGGCCCTTCAGTTTCCCTTCTGGACCTTCAATATTCACATCTGGAACCTCAATGTCCACTTTAGGTGCTGAGACGTCAATGTCGGCCTTGGGCAGATTCACGTCCACATCAGGGCCCTCAGCTTTGAAGCCGGGCATGCTGAACTTGGGCATTTTCACCTGGGGCATCTTCAGGTGCCAGTCTGGGCCTTTGACATCCACATCTGGAACATCAACATCCACTTTGGGGCCTTTGAGGTCAACTTCAAGGCCTTTGAGGTCACCTTCCACTTTGGGCAGAGAAACATCCACATCTCCTTTCACTTTTGGTCCTTTCAGGCCAAGATCAGTATCAGGCATGGAGATCTTGGGGGCCTTGATGTTCATCTCTGGCATCTTGAATTTAGGACCTTTCAGTTTTGCATCTGGACCTTCAATAGTCACATCTGGGGCTTCAATGTCTACTTTGGGTGCCGAGATATCAATGTCAGCCTTGGGCAGGTTCACATCCACCTGAGGGCCCTCAGCTTTGAAGCCCGGCATGCTAAACTTGGGCATTTTCACCTTGGGCATCTTTAGGTGCCAGTCGGGGCCTTGTACACCCACATCTGGAGTGCTGATGTTCACATCTGGACCTCTGATATCAATATCTGGGGTTTTTATATCCCCTTCAATCTTGGGCAGAGAAATGTCCACATCATCCTTTATCTTTGGGCCCTTCAGGTTTATATCAATATCAGGCATAGATATTTTGGGAGCCTTTAAGTGCATATCTGGTATCTTAAATTTGGGTCCCTTTAATTTGCCCTCCAGTCCTTCAATGTTAATGTCAGATCTATCAACATCCACTTTGGGGCCTTTGATGTCCACTTCAGGGCCCTTCAGATCACCTTCCACTTTAGGCAAAGACACATCCACATCACCCTTCACTTTTGGACCTTTCAGGCCAAGATCAATGTCAGGCATGGAGATTTTGGGGGCCTTGATGTTCATCTCTGGCATCTTGAATTTAGGACCTTTCAGTTTTGCATCTGGACCTTCAATAGTCACATCTGGGGCTTCAATGTCTACATTAGTGGCAGAAATGTCAATATCAGCTTTAGGGAAAGTAACATCCACTTCGGGGCCCTCTGCTTTGAAGCTGGGCATGCTAAACTTGGGCATTTTTACCTTGGGCATCTTTAAGTGCCAGTCTGGACCCTGCATGTCCACATCTGGGAGATTAATGTCCATTTTAGGGTCTTTGATATCAACTTCTGGCCCCTTCAGATCTCCTTCAACATTGGGAAGAGAAAGACCCACATCGCCTTTCACCTTGGAGCCTCTGAGATTTAAGTCAACATTGGGCATGGAGATTTTGGGTGCTTTGATGTTCATGTCAGGAATCTTGAATTTGGGGCCTTTTAAGCCTCCCTCTGGACCTTCCACATCGAGTTCTGGACCCTTAATATTCAGATGAGGACCTTCCATGTTGATGGCTCCTTTTGGCATATCCACTGCTGCATCAGGCCCTTCTGCTTTTAAGCTAGGCACAGTAAACTTAGGCATTTTCATTTTGGGCATTTTCAGGTTCCACTCAGGACCATGAACATCCACATCAGGTGCATTAAGATGGACTTCTGGTGCCTGAATATCTAGGTTGGGACTTTTAACATCTTCCATAGTAGGACCTGCAACCTCTAAGTCTCCTTTGATTTTAGGGCCTTTCAAATTTAGCTCCACATCGGGCATAGACACTTTAGGCGATGAAATACTCAGGAAAGGCATTTTAAACTTTGATCCTTTCACTTTTCCTTGAACTTCAACATCGGGAGTATTAATATCAACTTTTGGACCAGATACATCAATATCTGGCTTTTTAACTTTGACATCCACCTCAGGTGTCTGAACTTTTGAGCTGGAAAAATTGAATTTAGGAAGCTTAAAACGAGACTTCTTTGACTTGCCTTCAATATTGAGTTTAGGCCCAGAAATGTCAACTTCTGGACCCTTCACGTCCAATTTAGGTGCTTTAATCTCACCCTCCAATTTGGGTCCAGAGATATCAGCATCTCCTTTCAGCTTAGAGCCCTTCAAATTCAAGTCAATTTCAGGCATAGAGATCTTGGGCATGCTGACTTGCATATCAGGCATCTTCAATTTTGGTCCTTTTAATTTGCTCTCTGGGCCATGAATGTCAACATCTGGAATGTCAACATCTAATTTTGGGCCCTTTACATCAAAAGTAGGCCCCTTCAAATCACCTTCCACATTCGGAAGTGAGACATCCACATCTCCTTTGACTTTTGGCCCTTTAATATTAAGATCCACCTCAGGAATGGAGATCTTGGGGGCCTTGATATTCATTTCTGGTATCTTAAACTTGGAGCCCTTCACTTTCACATCTGGACCTTCAATATCCACATCTGGAACATCAATATCCACCTTGGGTGCTGAGACATCAATGTCAGCCTTGGGCAGATTAATGTCCACATCTGGGCCCTCAGTATTGAAGCCAGGCATGTTGAATTTAGGCATTTTTATCTTGGGCATCTTCAGGTGCCAGTCTGGGCCATGAACATCCACATCTGGAACATCAACATCCACTTTGGGGCCTTTGAGGTCAACTTCAAGGCCCGTGACATCACCTTCTACTTTGGGGAGAGAAACATCCACATCACCCATAACTTTTGGTCCTTTGAAGTTAAGATCAACATCAGGCATGGAGATCTTGGGGGCTTTGATGTTCATCTCTGGCATTTTGAACTTGGGGCCCTTCAATTTCCCTTCTGGCCCCTCAATATTCACATCTGGACCCTCAATGTCCACTTTGGGTGCTGAGACGTCAATGTCGGCCTTGGGAAGGTTCACCTCCACATCTGGACCCTCTGCTTTGAATCCGGGCATGCTGAACTTGGGCATTTTCACCTTGGGCATCTTCAGGTGCCAGTCGGGGCCTTTAACATCCACATCTGGAATGTCAACCTCCACTTTGGGGCCTTTGATGTCCACTTCAGGGCCCTTGAGGTCACCTTCCACTTTGGGCAAAGACACATCCACATCACCCTTCACTTTTGGACCTTTCAGGCCAAGATCAATGTCAGGCATGGAGATTTTGGGGGCCTTGATGTTCATCTCTGGCATTTTGAACTTGGGGCCCTTCAGTTTCCCTTCTGGCCCCTCAATATTCACATCTGGAAAATCAATGTCCATTTTGGGTGCAGAGACGTCAATGTCGGCCTTGGGCAGATTCACGTCCACATCAGGGCCCTCTGCTTTGAAGCCGGGCATGCTGAACTTGGGCATTTTCACTTTGGGCATCTTCAAATGCCAGTCTGGGCCTTTGACATCCACATCTGGAATATTAGTGTCCACTTTAGGCCCTTTGATGTCCACTTCAGGGCCTTTAAAGCCACCTTCCACTTTGGGAAGAGAAATGTCCACATCTCCTTTCACTTTAGGACTTTTCAGGTTTAAATCAATGTCAGGCATTGAAATCTTCGGAGTTTTGATGTTCATCTCAGGCATCTTGAACTTAGGGCCCTTTAGTTTTCCTTCTGGACCTTCAATATTCACATCTGGAACCTCAATGTCCACTTTGGGTGCTGAGACATCAATATCAGCCTTGGGAAGGTTCACATCCATATCTGGGCCCTCAGTTTTGAAGCCAGGCATGCTGAATTTGGGCATCTTTATCTTGGGCATCTTTAGGTGCCAGTCTGGGCCATGAATATCCACATCTGGAACATCAACATCGACTTTTGGGCCTTTGATATCCACTTCAGGAACTTTAATCTCACCTTCCACTTTGGGCAGAGAAATATCCACATCACCTTTCACTTTCGGTCCTTTCAGGTTAAGATCAATATCAGGCATGGAGATCTTGGGCGCCTTGATATTTATCTCAGGCATCTTCAACTTTGTCCCCTTTAGTTTTCCTTCTGGACCTTCAATATTAACATCAGGACCTTCAATGTCCACTTTGGGTGTTGAGACATCAATGTCAGTCTTTGGCAGGTTCACATCCACCTGAGGGCCCTCAGCTTTGAAGCCCGGCATGCTGAACTTGGGCATTTTCACCTTGGGCATCTTCAGGTGCCAGTCGGGGCCTTGCACATCCACATCTGGAACACTGGTGTCCACTTTAGGCCCTTTGATGTCCACTTCAGGAACTTTAACCTCACCTTCCACTTTGGGTAGAGAAATGTCCACATCACTCTTCACCTTTGGACCTTTCAGGTGCAAATCAAAGTCTGGCATGGAGATCTTGGGGGCTTTGATGCTCATCTCTGGCATCTTGAACTTGGGGCTTTTCACCTTCCCTTGGGCACCCTCAAGACTCACATCTGGGGTTTCCACATCCACTCTGGGTGCTAAGACATCAATGTCCATTTTGGGCAAGTTCACGTCCACATCTGGGCCTTCAGCTTTAAAGCCAGGCATGCTGAACTTGGGCATTTTCATTTTTGGCATCTTCAGGTGCCAGTCTGCACCATGAACATCTGGAACACTTACATCTACTGTGGGGCCCTTGAAGTCCACATCTGCAACTTTAATTTTACCTTCTACCTCAGGGGCACATACATCTACATCCCCCTTGACTTTGGGTCCTTTCAAATTCAAGTCAATATCAGGCAGAGAAATATTGGGGGCTTTGAGATGCATGTCAGGCATCTTGAAGTTAGGGCCTTTCAATTTGCCTTCTGGCCCTTGAATTTCAATATCTGGTCTTCTGATGTCCACACATGGCCCTTTGAGGTCTCCTTCCAGTTTTGGAACATCTACACTCACCTCACCCTTTATCTTTGGACTCTTTAAGTGTAGATCAATGTCTGGCATGGAGATTTTGGGAGCTCTAAAGTGCATGTCAGGCATCTTGAACTTAGGACTTTTCCATTTGCCATCTGGGCCTTCTACAGCTACATCTGGCAGGTCGGGGTCCAACCTGGGGCCCTTGACATCCCATTCAGGGCCCTTTAACTCTCCTTCAAGCTTTGGAGCTGAAACACCAATGTCTCCTTTGATTTTAGGTCCCTTTAAGTTGAAATCAACATCAGGCATGGAGATCTTGGGGGCCTTGAAGTGCATATCTGGCATCTTGAACTTGGAGCCCTTCAGCTTTGCATCAGGACACTGCAGATCAACATCAGGCATCTCTACATCAATAGCAGGGCCTTTCAAATCTCCTTCCAGTTTTGGCACAGTCACATCCATGTCCCCCTTGACTCTGGGACCTTGGAGGTGTAAGTCCACATCAGGCATGGAGATCTTGGGAGCCTTGAAGTGCATATCTGGCATCTTGAATTTGGGCCCCTTCAGCTTTGCATCAGGACACTGCAGATCAACATCAGGCATCTCCACATCCATACCAGGGCCTTTCAAATCTCCTTCCAGTTTTGGCACAGTCACATCCATGTCCCCCTTGACTCTGGGACCCTTCAAGTGTAAGTCCACATCAGGAACAGAGATCTTGGGGGCCTTGAAATGCATGTCTGGCATCTTGAATTTGGGCCCCTTTAGCTTTGCATCAGGACACTGCAGATCAACATCAGGCATCTCTACATCAATACCAGGGCCTTTCAAATCTCCTTCCAATTTCGGCACTGTTACATCCATGTCCCCCTTGACTTTGGGGCCCTTCAAGTGTAAGTCCACATCAGGCATAGAGATCTTGGGAGCTTTGATGTTCATCTCTGGCATCTTGAACCTGGGGCCCTTCAGTTTCCCTTCTGGACCTTCAATATTCACATCTGGGGCTTCAACGTCCACTTTGGGTGCTGAGACGTCAATGTCAGCCTTGGGAAGGTTCACATCCACCTCTGGACCCTCAACTTTGAAGCCAGGCATGCCGAATTTGGGCATTTTCACCTTGGGCATCTTCAAATGCCAGTCTGGGCCTTTAACATCCACATCTGGAATGTCAACATCCACTTTGGGGCCTTTGATACTTCCTTCGGGGCCTCTGAGGTCACCTTCCACTTTCGGCAGAGAAACATCCACATCTCCTTTCAACTTGGGACTTTTCAAGTGCAAATCAAAGTCAGGCATGGAGATCTTAGGAGCTTTGATGTTCATCTCTGGCATCTTGAACTTGGGGCCTTTCAGTTTTCCTTCTGGACCTTCAATATTCACATCTGGAACCTCAATGTCCACTTTGGGTGCTGCAACATCAATGTCGGCCTTCGGCAGGTTCACGTCCACACTGGGGCCTTCAGCTCTGAAGCCGGGCATGCTGAACTTGGGCATTTTCACCTTGGGCATCTTCAGGTGCCAGTCTGGGCCTTTAGCATCCACATCTGGAACATCAA
>PVIR01038037.1:0-14776 GCA_004026965.1 Petromus typicus
AAGCAAACAGACTAATACCAATTACTTCTGTTCGTTTCTGGTTGTATTACTCAGATGCATGGATGACACTAAATTATCATCCTATTTAATTATCTGCAGGATATTTTAGTTTTGCAAAGACAGGCTCATAAACCAGTTAATAAAATATATTGAAATTACATATAAAGTACACACATAAAGATCATGACTCTCATGCACTTTATCATCCTATTAAAAATGTGAATTAACAAGCCAAGTCTAGGGCTGGGGATGTAGTTCAGTGTTTCTGCACCTTCCTGGCAAACAGTGAGGTCCTGAGTTCCATCCCTGGTACCAAAGGGGACAGGGAATAAGCCAGGTCTGGTGGTACATGCCTCCGGTGCCTCCTCACAGCACTCTAGGAGGCTGAGGTAGGAGAGTCAGAAAAAAGGAAGGAAGGGAAGGAGGAAGAGTGGGAGGGAGCGAGCTGGGGACACTGACTGAGCTCAGTGGGAGGCCCTAGGTTCAATTCTAGAACCACCACTACTCCTGCTACCACTGCCACTGAAAAATAAAGAAGAAAGGTCACAAACATGCATAACTAGAAAAATTACCCTCATACCCTCTTATTTTCTTAGAAGGACAAATATTCCGGCTGACAAGTACTAAAAAAAAAAAAAAAAAAATTAAGACACTTACTCCAAAATTTATAGACATGACAGTTGTCAAAGGGTCTTTTTACAGCATATAGAATCAATCTAATTTTTTTTTTAAAAAAGGTAGCAAGGTTTTACTTTTATTAAAGGGAAAAAGCAGGGCACTCAGAGTGAGAGCAGGCCACTGAGAAAGCTCCTATAATGTAATTCTTTGTGACTACTGACAACATTATTTTGAGACAGGGTCTCATTATGTTGCTGAGATAGGTCATAAACTTGAGGAGTTGCTGGAACTGGGTATGGTCCATGCCCATCTTTTATGATTTAATTCTCACTCTGGCATGTTATTTTAAGTTCTAGTTATCTTTTTATTTTAATTTTTGTTTTTTGAGACAGGGTCTTACTATATAGTATGGGCTGGCGTCAAACTCAAGGTGATCCTCTATTTCAGGCTTCTGGATGCTAGGATTAAAGGGACTCACCACTGTGGCCTACTCCTGGCATGTTCTAGATTTGTTAAGGCTTTTCCCCCAATTTTTCTGGAAATAAACCTTAAATAGCATATATTTTCAATCTTCTAATCAAAATGGTATCTTCACATATTTATATACCAGACTGGTATATTTACATATATCTTCCAATTTCAGACTAAACAGACTTGCATTTAGAGTTGTATTGATGTATAAGAGCCAAAGACAATCCAATTTAGTATCAAGAACTGTGATCTTCCATGCAGTATTTGACAGATATGACAGTATTTGACGTAACAGTATTTGACAAAACTGATAATTGACACATTTTATTCAGATAGCAGATATTCTGATTATATGACCAGTCATGCGATTCAAAAACACTTGAATATTGAGTCAAATATAATCAAATGTTAAAGATATTCAAACATTATAGCCAACGATGCCACGCTTGCCTATGATCTCTCCAATATAAAACCACATCAACACTTCAGTGGCCACCAAACCATTCAGCATAGCTTCCTGAAAAAAAAAAAAAAAAGTACAAATTTTTAAGGTATCTCTTTTTTTATGTATCTAAAATTATTCCTTTCCAGGATTAAGTGACAGGCAATATCAGGATGCTACTGAATTTACTCCGCAGCTTTATCAATGTTGATGTTAACTTATTGGTGTTAACTTTGTTTAACTGCTGAAAACCCTTGAACTTTCCATTTTGTAAGGTAAGTAGTCCACAGCTTATAAATTCTTTCCTTTCAAAGCATTCTTTAAAGACCTAAACTGATTTAACTCTGTCATTATTAGTTTATGAGACACTTTATAGGTCCTAAAACAACCCACATCCTGGAAATAGCTGACACTTCTAAACAGGGCATTCATATGAAAGGATGGATACAGGAAGGCTGAGTTTCTGAAAACAGACATTTCTGTCTGGCTAAAGAAAATCTGCTTCAAGATATGTCTTTCTTTTAGGGTTCATTTTTATTCATATATTTGCCTTAATTCTTTCTAAAGTATTCAGTACTCAATTTCATAACTGAGTGAATTTGTACTGCCCTGAAGGAAAAACAGTTGCAGACAGCACTGTATCATCAAGCATAATTATGCACCTGAAAACTCTAATTGAAAAAAACCAAAAACAAAACACAAAGGGCTGCCCAGGGATTTAGCTCAGTGTTACCAAATCTACCTTGTAGGTAGGTACAAGGGCTCGAGCTAGATCCCTGGCACCATCCCCTCCCACAAAACAAAAACCAAACTCTAATTGAAGAAGATTCCTTCCGTAACAAAATTGGGCCTTTTTCTTTTAGCACTTCTGGAAGTCAATTTTTTCCTTCAAATTAGACCAGAAGTTACTGTTTTTTGAAAAATAACTATTTTCCAGGACTGGGGATTTAGCTCAGTAGCATTGTACCTGCCTTACCAGCCCAAGGTCCTGAATTCAGTCTACGGTATCAGAAAAACAAACAAACAAACAAGCAAGGAAGCAAACAAACAACTGTATTTCATAAGACATAGGTTTTACAGTCAGCAGTTACTAAGTTTTTGTACCCTGTGCTTAGGTCAAGTAAATATAAAATTCAAGTTCCAGTTCTTATGGTCTTTAAGCTTCAAATGATTTTATAACTCAGCTTTTGGCATTTTTATCTTCCATGTAAGTATTAAGGTCCTAATATAATATGAGAATTCCTTTCACTGACTTGGGCATAATTCTAACACTAAAGATGAAAAAAAGTCAGTGAAGCAAGACATGATATTTTCCTACCCTAGTCAAAACTGGGAAAGGAAAATAACTTTCTACTTTTGTTTTGAGACAGGGTCTCGCTTTGTAGTGCAGGTTGGCCCTGTGCTCAAGCCTCAAACTCACATCACAGCAATCCTCCTGCCTCCCGAGTGCTGGGATTACAGGCGTGAGCCACCACGCCCGGCACTGTGGTATGTAGTACTGATTGCTGCTGGGCGTGAGTCTCCACGCCCAGCACTGTATGTGGCTACCGGGGATTGAACCCAGGTCCTTGCGCTTGCAAGACAGGCGCCGGAACCACTGAGCTAAATCCCCGGCCAACTTTCTACTTTTTAGACATGCTTTCTTGCTGTAATATAAAATTACTAGCGCTGGGCATTGTGGTGCACGCCTGTAATCCCAGCACTCCAGGGAGGTTGAGATAGGACTGTTGTGATTGAGTTCAAGGCCAGCCCAGAATCCATGGTGAGACCTTGTCTCAAAAAACAAAATAGAACAAAACAAGAAAATGCTCAGAAACAAAGTATTAGACAGTTGAAGTATTTCTACCTAGATGACAAAATTAGAAAAGCAAGTATCTTTCTTCATAGTAAAAAAGAGATGATTTCTCACATTTTGGATTCAGCCTCATTGGAAAAAAAAATATTAATTAAAATAATCAGAAGAACCCCAAGGGAACACATTTTCTGTTATGCACATACGTTTCCATTTTGCCCATAGTTACCTTAACTGTGAGCTGTTTGAAGCTACCAGTTTGAGCACTATTGACTATTTTTTTCAGACTCTGAATAGCTGTGGGGATCTCAGCAGGAGTTGGAGGAACCAGCTCAACCTTGGCATAGTACCAAAATGTGGCCAATCGAGGCTTCGAGTAAGTCACAGCAGCTGGAAAACAAAACAAAACAAAACAAAACACCAAGATGAACTCACTAGAGACCGAAAGAAACAGATGTGTGGGTTGGACACAAATATTTATTCATGCATCACATTCATTCACTGCTTGTACCAAATGTGCACCCGGTATGAAAAGTCAAAGCTGCTCCTGGGTAACAAGAGGCTTTTAAAGATGCAGAACACCTGTGTCACAGGGAAGTTCAATCAGGCAGGAAGCTATAAGCACATTCAATTATGCGGAGACTTCACTGGTGTCCAGTTAGTGCTATTACTCCACTTATGAATGGTAACTTATGAAATCGAATGGCAAGTTTAGCTAACCAAAGTTACTAGTAGTAAGAGTCAAAGAAAGAAAACCAGCAATTTATTTATATTTTCTTGCTAAAGAGATAAAAAATATGGAAATAAGTCCAGAAGAAGGAAAGATTATGAAGAATGGCAACCTTAAGAATAAAACGGATCAGGATACCAGCCACACACCCAGATGGAATTATACCAATTAGTGGCCTCTTTTGGTACCCTCATCAATATGTGGTGGATTATATCTTTCTCTAACAAAAGCACAGCTGCTCCTTAAAAACAAAACAAAATACACTCATTCACACACACACACACACACACACACACACACACACACACACACGCCAGAAGGAAAACCTATGTGTTGAGAGCAGCCAAAGTTAGAATCTATTATTACTAAGCTGAAATTCCTCAAGGTATTCACTATTTCAAGAAAGGAAATCCTTAATCATAGATGCAACACTATGGTAGTAACTTCAGTAAGAAGAAATTTATTATGTGTAACTACATGAACATTCATAAAGTGTTTATTGTTCAAAGATGGATTAGCCAAGGCTTTCCGTGTTTTCCTTGTTAACTGTCTGTACTTGAGTATTTTACTGTTCTCAGATCCCTATTTCCTTCATCCTTTGTATTTGGGGCCATGCCATGAAATTTTAAATCGACATAAAGTTCTAAGAGATTATGCTAAAATACTACAACTGTTGAAGCACTTAAAAAGTACAATGTCTATGGGAACAGTTATTGTTAAAATCATCTTCAACACAAATATGTCATTCTAAAAGTAAAAAAGAAGGGACAAGAATGTAGCTCGGCAGCACAGTGCCTGCCTGGCAAGTGAGAGGCCCCAAGTTTGATTCCTATTAAAAAAAAAAAAAAAAAGAAGAAGAAGAAAAAGAAAAGCAGTCAGGCATAGTGGTGCACACCTGTAATGCTAGCACTCTGATGATCAAGGAAAAAGGTTCAAGCCCAGCCTGGGCAACTTAGAAACACAGTGAGACCCTGTCTCAAAATAAAAATGGTGAGGATATAGCTTTGTCCAAAGGTCCTGAGTTGAAACTCCAGAACCAATCCCCCTCCCCGCCCCACCAAACAGGGACAGGGGATAGATCAGTGGCAGAGTGCTTGCCTATCATGCATAATTCTCAGGTTTGAGTCCCAGTATATGAAAAAGAAAGAAAAAAAACACCAAAACAACCACAACAGTACTTCTTTCTTGAATTTCTTTCAGGGCACAGGTTAATAAGTTTGAAATTGGGCTGGGGATTAAGCTCAGTGGTTTCGAGGACTGCCTTGCCAGCGCAGGAGCCTGGGTCTGCCCCCGATGACCACATACACCAATGCTGGGCATGGTGACGCACACCTACCAACAATCAGTATCACACACCACAGTGCCAGGCGTGGTGGATCATGCCTGTAATCCCAGCACTCAGGAGGCAGAGGCAGGAGGACTGCTGTGAGTTCAAGGCTGAGTTCGGGACCAGCCTGAACTACAAAAGTGAGACCTTGTCTCACAACAAAAAGTTTGGAGCTGGGAATTTAGCTCAGTGGTTCCGGCGCCTGTTTTGAAAGCTCAAGGGCCCGGGTTTGATCCCTGGTAACCACATACAATACTGGGCGTGGTAGCTCACGCCTGTAATCCCAGCACTCGGAAGGCAGAGGCAGGAGGATTGCTGAGATGTGAGTTTGAAGCTGAGCTCAGGGCCAGCCTGAACTACAAAGTGAGACCCTGTCTCAAAAAATAAATAAATGAATGAATAAAAAAACAAAACAAAGTTTGAAACTGCGTAAGTACATATGAGGGATGAACAAAACATAAATAGTAGACAGTGGGTGTCAGTTTTCTCACCAGAAGACAGAAGAGAATCAGGGATTTAGCTCTGTGGCAGCATGCAAGCAAAAGGTCCTATGTTCGAACCCCAGTACCAAAAACCCAAGAGGCAGAAATAAGCAAGAATTCCACAATACACTGTGAGTGTGTGTGTGTGTGTGTGTGTGTGTGTGTGTGTGTGTCTAAGTCCACGGGATATCTTGAACTCAGAAATCAGGGAACATCTCTTTAAAAAACGAACAAACAAACACACTTAGAAGATATTTGGAACTCTGCGTATATCTCAGTGGCATAATATGTACTTAGTATGAGCAAAGTCCTTGGTTCAAACGCAGCACCAAAAAAACCCAAACCAAAACAACAACAAAAACCCCCCAAACCTCAGAGTTGGAAACATTCATTATGAACTCATGCTTAACTTTAACATATATACAGAGGAACACATTGAGAAATAATCATGCATATATATAGTATGTACGTTTCTCCCCTCTGTGCGTAATCTCTTGCCTACAGAGAGGACCTAAAAGCAATAATATTCTACTAGCAAGGAGGAAACCTAGCATCTAGATTTTTTTAGTTTCTGACTTCCACTCTTGAACAAAAGGAATAGTCTCTGGAGAAAGGCCTACCTTAGCTGAGTAGAGAAAATATGACTGTGGATACAGTGCCAGAAAGTAAGTAGGCATTATCAAATGAATGAAGTGTCAACCTAAAACAGTTTGTTATGAACAAGTCTAACAATCTGCACAATGAAAAACATAGTTTGAGATAAATGTAAATGAGTCATAATAAATTATTGAATCAGTAGATGAAGAAACAAGTCTTACAAAATTTCATTTATTATACACAGAAGCTTTCTTTTTCTTTTTTTTTTGAACAAGGTCTTGCTAGGTAAGCCCAGGCTGGCCTTGCACCTCGGCAATCCTCTTGCCTCAGCCTTTCAAGTGTTGTGAAACTGGCGTGTACTACTACAACCAGCCAGAAACTTCTTTATGCAGGAGATAGACCCACTCATACCTGGGCTGCAAACTTTGCCTCCTGGATGGACCCACTCATACCTGGGCTGCAAACTTTGTCTCTTGGACTAGACAATATTCCTTGCTTCTAAAGAATAGATATCAAAAGGGAAAAAAATAATTTTACAGTGGAAGAACCTATCAAACATTGTCTTAACCAAGCAATTAAACTTGTATCATCAGTTATATCATATGGATATTAGACACCCTCTGATATGCCATTAGGGTATCTCATTTCTGTAGTATTTTCTCAAAATCCATTGCTCCAGACTAATCACAAGAGAAACAGTAGGTAAATCCAGATTGAAGAATATTTTTCTGAATATTTAGATAGATAACTTCAAGAAAGTCAAGGTCATGAAATCACCATGAATCAGAGGACATTGAGAGATACAACAACTTAAATGTAATGTGATGTCCTTCATTGCATTCTGGGATTAAAAGTGATTAAAGGGAAAACGGGTGAAATTAAAATAAGTTGTACAGTTGGGGTAAGAGGGAAAGTCTGATTCTGTCATAATCCTTCTTGGGAAATCTGATAAAAGTACTTGCTACTATAAGCTTCTTTGTCTTTTAGGGAATGGACAGATATAATTGGTAGTTTTTCAAACATAAAGCATTCACATTTAAAACACAGGCCTATGATATAAAGCAAAACATATTTCTGCTTTAATATTCTGGTCCCATCCAAATCCTCTTTTCTGGGTACTTCTAGAAGAGTAACAAGAATTTATTTTGATATTATTTTTCTTTTGGGGTTTTATCACAAACTAGTTTTCAGTTTCCCTAGAATAGTGATGGTAAACTTTTTAGAACTTTCAATGATAGAAACAGCTTGTTGCAGCTTGTGTGCCACTACTGACCTAAAAGATGTTAAAACTATGACAGGACAAAAATCCACTTGAAATACTAAAAACTGTGCATCAAATCACTTAACATCCAAAGATTGAAGCCTTCTTCCCAACTTGATAATCTTAGACAAATAAAAGGTCCAAATAGGAAATCTTTAGGGAGAATGTATAAATCAGTCTACTAGACTGTAGAGAGATAATGGATAAACTTTCTCACTACTAGATCTAGTGAGAAGGTTGAGAAGTCCGATCTGTAAAACGAGGGAATCAAGTATCGATAGTACATGGCATTGCAAAGTCTTCAATATTTCACTGTGCCTAATGATGGTGGTTTAAAAAATTCCAAACACAGAAGCTGGGGATTTAGCTCAGGGGTTCCAGCATCTGCCTTGCCAGTGCAAGATCCCAAGGTCCTGAGTTCAGTCTCCAGTAACCACATACCACAATGCCTGCCCATTAGCAATCAGTAGCACATACCACAGTGCTGGGCATGAAGGCTCACGCTCGTAATCCCAGCACTCAGGAGGCAGAGGCAGGAGGATTGATGCGAGTTTGAGGCTTTCCTGGGGGACATAGTGAGCTCAGGAACAGCCTGAAGACTCTCAAAAAAAAAAAAAAAAAAAAATCTAAACAGCAAAATATGCTCAAAAGCCTTAACACTGCATGATTTTTGAAATTCTGCTTTCTATTTATATTTCAGAAATCTGAATGAAAGCGATTTAGAGACCTGATCTTCAAACATTTAGTACACTATGTCACATCTGGGTGGGTGTGGTGGTGCACGCCTGTAATACTAGCGCGGGAGGCTGAGGCAGGAGGACAGCTGTAAGTTCTTGTCCTAAGCTACCTAGTGAGTTCAAAACCCACTGAAGTACCTAAGGAAATTCTGTCTCAAAACCCCAAAACAAACCAAACAAAAACCACATCTACAGAAGAAACTTGCATTAATTTATCTCTCTTCAGGAATAAATTACTGTTCGGAAGGCAAACGAAGTATTTATTGACAGACTAGATTATTATTCAGGCCTGTGACTATTCAGGGCTGTTTTGCAATATGGTGTCTACCACTGAGATTCTTCAAATTGAAAAAAAAAATAATCCGTTTACGCTAACATACACTTAAAAAGATTCCAGTTTAAACAAATAATCTGCTTTTCTTTTAGTCACAGGGTCTCGCTATGCAGCTCAGGTTGGCCTTGCACTCAACTCTATAGCCCAGACTGGCCTCAAACTCACAGGAATTCTTCTACCTCAACTTGCCCGAGTGTTGGACTTATAGGCGTGCACCACCAACGCCAGACTCACGAATATCTTTATGCTTACAGACGACTGCAATACTCATCCATAAAATCCAACTCCACCTAAAATTTCCCTCGGATTAGAGAGAAGACAGAATTTAACCAACACAGCAAGCAAAGTCAACGTTCAAAGGGAACAAATCCTTCAACATTTCTATTAACTTTCAAACAGTCCATCGGGAACCGCACCACCTGGTAGGGCCTACCCTTTTCCAGTTGTCCTAAAGGGTCCATCATTTTGATATTATCTTAAGAGATTTAAGTGGGCTTCATGCTAGCAGTGGCCCGGCAACTCCAGGCTTCCTTCACACTCCCTCTCTTTCCCGCAGTGTCTATAATTCAGCAATTCCTAAATAGTAAAGAGTCCAAGCTGCAGGCCAGGCAAGGTCTCAAATCTACCTCCTATTCCCAGCAACCCGCAGACCGTACCGCCCTGTCTCCTGCCTCTTCCCTCCGACTCCCGCCAGCCATCCCATCACCCGTGTACCGGCCTCGGCAGTCTCAGGCAGTGCTCAGTGCTCACCGTTCACCAGAGCTGGGGCCTTTTCGGCGAGGTTACGGACGAACTTGGCCATGGCTCTAGTGTGGAAGGGCTGTTGCCTGAATGCTGGCTGAAAGTCACCCCCGAGAAGGACCCGCTGCAAAACCCTGTCCTACTTCTAAGGTCAAGCTGCCCCTTTCCGCGCCCGTCCAAAATACTTAGGTGTCTTGGTATCCTTGCAGAATATAGCAGATCTGTCTATTTTATTTAGGCCATAAGAAGAAAGGAGATGGGGAAAGATAAGATTAGAGAACCGGTGGAGTGCGATGGGATTCCACAACGAGACAGGCATATCTTTGGGCAGCCCAGCACAGAGCCCAGAATGCCGAGGAGGTGGGAAAGGCGCATGCGTGCACGCAGATCAGCGCTCCTGAGTATAGAGACCTTCCACAACTTCCGAGAGCACCAATCGTTTAGACATTGTTAAGATGCTGGTTTCCTACACGTGCGTTATAGGAGGGGATCCACAGCCTAATACGTAAAGGTAGTTGCAAAGTAGGCATGACACAAATCGTTAGACTTAGGCTACCCTACCTTTTGAGACAGGTGTAGCTATGCTGCTGGAGCCCAGTGTAGCCCAGACTGGCCTCTAGTTCGCGAGAATCATGCCTCCGCCCGCCGAGTGCTGGAACCACACGGATGCGCCACTGCACTCGGCTTTAGTTCCTTTAGTTGACTTGTTTCCCGTTCTTGCCCGAAATCTAAGTATTGGAATCCAATCCACTTAATTTCCTAACTAGCACAAGGGCAATGCAGATGTGAGAAAATCACAGATAGCGAGGGTCTCTGATATGCCAGGTATTTTGGAATTTAACGAAAGCCTGTGTTGCGTATTGTTCCCGAGACCTGTAAGTGTTCACGTAGCTATGGAGTGGAAGAGTTGGGTTCTGAAGAGGTTGCTGCCCAAACAGAGGGGCATCATATAAGGCATGATGGTGATCTGGAAAGATCTAGGTCTCCATGAGTTGGTATGTAAGAGAACAGCTACATGCCACAGAAAGTTGAAACTGTTCACACTCCCTCTCTTTCCCGCAGTAATTATAATTCAACAACTCCTAAATTGTAAAAAGCGTTCAAACTGCAGGCCAGCAAGTGGAAGTCCAGTTTAGTGTGACTGGAACAAAAGATGTAAAGAAGTGACACTGATTTAAAAAAAAAAAAAAAAAAAGCACATAACTTTTAATTAACATATTCTGGAGCAGCCTGAGAGAAGAAAAACAGATGGTATAGTTACGGAGGTAGAAACGGAAATTAAAAGTGACGTCAAAGGCATCAAGAGCGTCTCAACTAGTGACTGCTTTAGGGGCCTTAAGATCCTGGAAAGTTATCAAATTAAGGACAGGCAAGTTAATTCAGCAATGACATTAACCAGAGCGGTTTCAAAAAATTAGGATAGACACTAGAGTGAATGTGAAGAATTTCAAACGGGAGATTGTTTGAACGGAGAAGTTGATAGAGAAGGGAAACGGATGAGCTGAGGCATGAAGGTATTAACTGGGAATTGTGGGGCCTTTTCCACAGCTGGTGATGGGAGACAAGCGTGAAAGTGGAGTAGAAGGCAGTGCCATCTGAGTGTGAAGAATAAATAGGGTAAGAAGAGTTTGAGGAGAGGTTGAAGTTTGGAATAGTCAAAGTTAAGGACACACAGAAGGGTTGTTGGGGAATGTTAGGGACTACAAATTTGTAGCAGTATCATTATAATGATTGTTATTTTTATCCTAGTCAGTAGCTTGGCTATGGGGCAGAGGGTAAGGCTGGATTAATCTAGGCTGAGGTTGCACATGGCAGGAATATAGCAACAATGGGCAAGAAATGGGAACATGGTAGCTTGTAATTAAAAGGCCTAAGGTTTAGGCCAGATAAGGAAAAGTGAAGCCTACGGGAACTTTTGGGAAAAAAGTAGGCTCTGACAATCACCTGAGGATAATTCCAGGGTCCCTCCAGAGATCTGGTGAGCAGGTCACACAGGGTACGCACATTTGACTATCTACCTACAAAAAAGGTCAGAATCCTCTAGGTTTTTGAGGAGATTTCTAAAACTAGCTTTTACAATATAATAAATATGATAACAAAGGTTAAGTCAGGTGTTCATTTATTAAATACAAGTTTTGAACAAACACGCCCAGGCAAGTTTGACAAAAAGTAACCTTCCTGGAATGATTCAAAATACAGTTATGTTAATCAAGTTTTACATCAGTCAACCTTTTTTTTTTTTGCTCTTCGTTTTCCTTAGGTTCTTTACCTATTTAGCAGTTAAGAGCATGTGCATTAATTCCTTGCATGACAACAGTGTAGCATCAGCTTCTGGCTTGTAAAGAGCTCCAGTAGATTTACACTCTTCAGTGGCTGCTTAGCAACCAGCATCAAATAAAATGATGCTTTTGTAGAGTGTGATTGAATAGCTACTGGTATCTTCACCTGCACCATTAAAATACCTCTAAAGTTTCCTTCAGATTTTATATATTCACTAAAAACTATACTTAAAAACAAAACCCCCACAAAACTCTGCTTGACAAAACGTACTTAAATAATTTCCCAGTTTACTATGAGCCACTTTGTGAATTATAAGCAACATCAGAGCTGGTAAGTCTTCACTTTCCTATCATACTCCAGCAAAACCAACACATAAAACCAGTTTGTCAGAAAGTCTACTCTTAAAAAGATTTAGAGTTGCTGCGGAGTTCCAGATAAAATACCTCTTTACACTTCTAAATGCATATATGCACCATATACTGAGATGGGATTTTTTTTAAAGTTTTGTTTTTCAAGATGTTCCTAAGCTATTTTGCAAAGAAGGCACACAGGACACTTGGTTTCTTTACCAATAGTGGCCTTAAGCTACACACTTGCTTTTTGATGCATTTAAAGATATTCAGCAGCATGAGTGTTGCCACAGCCGTTCATAAAGTCTCAGGAAAAGAGCATTATAAAAAACAGAAAACAGTAATGCTTGCCACAAGAGGATTACAGTCTGAAGGCTAATCACAGAAGTACAATACAGACACGAGAGGCAGCACAGAGGTCGTTAGCTAGAAAGCTGCTGGGAACAGTTGCTTTCTGAGGTTTTGTGCCCATTTTTCTCCATTTCTCTTGTAAAACTCTTGGGTTTTTTTTTTTTTCTGTTCTTTTTATCATGAGACTATTGGGTTGGGAGGATAAATCCAAGTAGTTGAAGTTATTTTATACACAGTTCATTCTCAGTGAGGGAAAGAATAAATTATGAAACAAAGCTAATTTTAAGAAAATAAATCCTGTTAACACATCCCTTAAAGGTTGAGGAAGTGCAATGAGTCAGTCTTACATTCTGGTCCTTGAAAAAGTGCCCCAGTCTTTCTTTTTCATTGATAAGAAAAGCAATAGGCAGTAGGCAATACCTACCTAATCCAGGCTGGAGGCCCTCTTAGACTTGAGGTTTTCCCATTGATATTATCAAAACACATCAGACTATTTATAGAAACTTGTGCTGGAATACTGCAAAAATATTTGACTCTTAACCCTAAATCACTTTTCTTGTCCCTTACCATGGGCTCAGATGGACACTGATAAAAAGGTGGTCCACAGGAGAATGTGTCTCACTCAGCAGGTAAAACTGCACTATCAGAGAGCTCAGGCCCAACCTACAAAAGGAAGTCCCATGTGCTAAGTACTCAAGGATAAGTGGATAGTTAAAACGGCCTGTGGATACAGTTTTGCTCACATTCCTGCTTTTGTTATTTGATGACCCCGGGCTATGTTAGAAGCAACTCTTATAACTCAGGTCACTGCTTAAACAAACATTAATTATATACATTTTTTATAGTCTCAGAATTTTACTTGTTTAGAATGAGTAAGCATGGCGCACACTGTTTACATCTTACCATGTAAAGATAATAGAAAGTGATACTTAGTTCACGCTAGACCAATATAAAAAAGCACATGGTAAGTGTGCATATGTGTATATGCATAATATACTGAGATATACTACTCCTATCAGTGTTTTAAAACAACATTTTTTGTGATTACATTATTTGTTGTCTTAAGTATTCTGCTCAGCCCTACTCTTGTAGTAACAGATTTTTGTAAGAGGAAAAAAAAATGCCCAACAGCTTCCTATGTATTCCCTCACCCAGGATTTTTTTTGACTAAAGTGTCAAGAATGCAAATTTCCTGTTACTAAACTTTGTGAAAAGACTACAGGGCTACATTTTTTGTGGTGACAACCTCATGAGAAAGTTTCTGTGATGCTATCATTGAGTTACAACATAACACAAAATTGAGTGTTACCAACAAAAGCTGCAAACGATGCTTTTTTAAAAAAACAAAACAAAACAGAAAAACCTTAACATTCAAAAGTCTACACAAACGTGAAAGTACTTGCTTTTATGTGAAAGGTTATTCCGTAACCTTACAGAACTGTAACAAGGGTATAGTCCGGATTATGAGGACTAGCAAAAATGTAGAACCTAAGATTTTCTGATTAGGCTGTTGTTGAAATATGAGACACTAGATTAAAAATATAATTTAAGGTAGGAAAAAGAGAGAATAAAGGCTGAAAATCAGCGATGGTTTCTAAACCTGGTGACACCAAAAGAAGGTGTATTTCAGTGCAAGCCAGGGAAGCACTGACAAGTCCTTAGGAATCTTAATTACCATCATTTGAGCAAGAGTAGTTCTCTAATTTGGTGAAGGAAAAAAAAAGAAAAGAAAGGAACAGAACCAGAAAGAGGGAGACGACAAACAATTGTTTATCTACACTTGGGGTTGGCTTTTGGTTTGTTTAGTTCACAGTATTTATTCAAGTTGCTCCTTTTGTTGTTTCCTTTCTGCAAGCCATTGTTGAATTTTTTCTTTCAGTTCAGTGTTTGGCCGAATCTGGTCCATGGTGAGGGGACTACGGTTAAAAGGGTCTGTTTGGTCACTGGGGACAAAGACAGAAAAGGAATTGGGTTATTTTCATAAGTTCTAACATCCTAAGCCAAAAATAGAAAAACTAGGTATATCACTTCAACTGCAAATGAAGCAAGATTAAGTGCGTTTAAACCAAGTCAAATACTGACTTCAGTGTTAAAACAGGATGAAAAAAAGAATGGTTCAGAAATTTTTCCAGCCACTTTGTCTCTGCCTTTTAAGAACTTTTAACATTGCTATTCAGATGATACTTGGGTCTAGTGGCTTAAAAAAGGCTTTCTGTAATCAGCCTTTAGATTTTTTTTTTAGGTTTTTTTTTTTTTTTTTTTT
>PVIR01038039.1:0-14784 GCA_004026965.1 Petromus typicus
GCTGCAGCTCACTGAGAAACCTGTAGAATGGACAGCTGGTTTTCAGGGGCGAATGGCGAACGTTTGTCAGAGCTTCAGCCTTTTAGGGTATGCTCTGTGTTTGATCTGAGTGATCAAAGATGGATTTGTGGGATATTTTCTTAACTTGGAGTTGGTATGACAGCATAATACCTGCTCCTAAAGAAAGAAGGGCGAGAAGTCACACTGGTCCTTAATGTTTGTAGGACTGCAGGGAATCCTGGGATGTGTGCTGGGTCCACCAGCTACAGCAGCAGTTGCTAAAATAACATGTTTTAGTTCATGAAGAAATTGAGTGTGTTTAGAAAGAGGTCAGGAAAATGAGACACCTGGGTGTGAGTGCCAAGAATTACACACAGAGGTAGAATCGATGTAATTTGGATTATTTTATTAAAACTTTGAAGTATTACTATTTAACTAGATTATCTAATGCAGCTAAAAACAATACAAAAGTCTGGCAAAACTGTGGTTCTCTCTATCTGCTAGTCAGAATAATCTTCATACATGAGGTTTTAAAATACAGGTATCATCTTTGTCCTCTCTCTCCCATATGTATGCATAAAAAGTAAGCGTGACATGTACCAACTTCTCAGAATGAATCCTAACATCCTGTGATATTAATAAGCACTAGTAAAATATAACAATAAAAAGAGTAAGCTTGAGGCCTGACCTCCCTTTGGTCTAATTCAGCCTTGGGCAGAGAGTTCTCAGCTGACTTCCATGAACTCAGACACATGTTTCTTCTGACAAGAAAGACAGTCACAAATTATTCAAATAAATGAATAGTTACATGAGAAAGTCATGCAAATTAAAATGAGAGATAGCTCAGATATTTTGCAAAAGAGTAAAACACTTGAACAGACATTTTTCCTATGGGAGATATGAATGATGACCAATAAGAATATGTCAGCATGTTCAACACTTTTGGGAATGAAGGAGATGCAAGCCAAGATGGTGATGAGGAACCAGTATAATGCCTAAAATAAAAGAGATGAATAACAAAGTGCTGCGAGGTTGTAGAACTCTAGAAATGTTCACGTTATTGATTAGAGTTCAAAATGGTACTATGAAAAGTGCTGTTGTGGTTTCTTGCAGAACTAAATCTGCCTCTACCCTATGACCCAACAATTCTTTTCCTAGGAATCTGCCTAAAGAAACGAAAGCGTATCTGCCTACATGGAAAGATGCTGATCACTGTATGATTTTTGAGCAACTGGTGAATAAAAGAATAGAAATGTATATAAATATAATGCTACTAGAGTCATCTTGTGAACTAGACCTTGCATCAGGATGGAACCACTTTATTCAACTCTGGAATGCCCTTTCTCCTGTAGTCCATTTTACCAGATGTCACTGTAGCTTCTCTGCATTCTTTCTGGTTAGTACTCATAGCTCGAGAGCTTGGTGCTTCTCTTATCTTTGTTCTTATTCCTCAAAGCAGAATGTGATATGTCCAGGTCAGAGGTCTCCACGTCTTTTTGATTATTGAGCCATCAGCAAGCGTTGTTGAACATACCCTCCAGATAAATGCACATTTTCTTATGATAAATTATATTTATAGTATTGTGCATATTACAACCACTAAAATAACCACAAAATTGGAGTGAAGATAAAGTCTGCTACTTAATACCATAAATGGGGCACAGCATCACCAGGTTGTTACTCAAAAGTGGTTTGTGAATAGAATGATAATCAAAGTTTGAGGGATGCATTGCTCTTTACCATTCAGTGGAAACCAGGACAATTTGTTGAGCTATTATAGATTTAGATTGTGTGTTTATTATTACAAATCTCTGAATTAAAACTCAGTTATCTAGACTTTGTCAATATGGTAGTCTAGCTGATTTCACAAGTACTTCAATAGATGAAGATATTTTAGTTTTTGTCCAGCTATTTGGAATATTCTTAGATATTCATCTGTTTTTTCCTAATAAAGTATAAACTCTTACTCAAGGCTACAGATGGGGTTGGTATGGTAAGAGAAAGAGAAGCTGCGAGTGGACTTCAGGAGGATCCATTTGCCCTTGGCCTGTGGATTGTTCTCTTCTCATGGCAGAAGGAGGACAGCCGTGGACAACAAATGATGGAAGGGTTGCAGATTCGAACATTTGTTTTCCTTAGAGGTTCAATCCTTGTCCTTATCAACCCTGTTTTAAAAAACAAAAAACAAAAAACAAGTTTAACTTCACGTCTTACTTTTCATTCTGTTTAAGTCATGAGGCAGCTATAAAAAATAAATAAATAAATAAATCAATAAACAGAAAAGTCAGTGTGACACCCAGGATGTATGCTGTTAGTTGTTGGTTTCAAGCCCCTGGCAGGTGACCACATCATTAATATACATGTCTGTGGTTCAAGCAGCTGTGTCATTGTGCCAGCACCACATGGGACAAAAGGCAGCTGAGGCTCCATTAGTGTATCAGGAAAGACACTCCACCCTTAGAGGTAGGTGCCCTGCTCTGTGTACCCTGAGCAGCAGGGCCACCCTTAGAAAAGTACCATGAGCCCTGCACTAGCTGGGTGGCTATGCTGTCCTCCTTGTGATGTGGCTGGAGATGGGAATGACTAGGCTTTATGCCCCTCCTGGCTAATATCCTGTGAGATTCATCTGAAATCATAAATGAGGACCTTGAGAGATTAGGAGGGACCTTAAATCCATTAGTGGAAAAGGGAAAAAGAAAAGTTGAATGGAAGTGGAATAAACCAAACTAAAAGGCAGGATTCTTTTAGTTCTCAGCAGGAAGCACATGCTTATCTGGAAAAGATTGCAGTTGGATAGGCTGTTTGTGTAAGAATCTTTTCTTGGGAGGAAGGAAGACGACCTGGGTTTGGAGGCTGAGGTCACCAAAGCAGAGAGAGCAGTTTCTAAACTTCATATAAATGAGAAAAACAAGTTTTGGGTACAGAAATACTGTGTTCATAGGGAGGATCTGTTTATGCTACTGGGTGACTTTCAAATTATGAGGCATACTCATTTTATAAGATATGATTAAATGACAACTTTAGTATTAAGAATTCTAGCTATAAAAATAGAAAAAAATATCTTTTTAAAAAAATAGAAAGATGCTTTGGATAGAAAGTAGCATGGTGTCACTAATTTAGATCCTTGTAGTGTACATACTTGGCCTGTTCACCAAGGTATACAGTGATTATTTATATAGCCAAGATGACTCTTTAAAGGAAGTTTTTCTTTGTAGTTTCTGTTATTTTCATTTTCCATAGTGATCCTGTGTTATTTTTTTGTCTCAGTTACTTTCTTATTGCTGAGACAAAATACTCAACACCCCCAGATTAAAGGAGAAAAGGTTTATTTTAGCTCACACTTTGTGGAGTTTTCAGTCCATACTTGACCGGCTCCAAGGCAGGGGAGCACAGCAGAGGAGAAACAGTCCATCGCAGGGTAGGCAGGAGGCAGCAAAGCTTCCTTCTTTCCCTTTTTATCCGACCCAGACTGTGAGCCTATTGGTTGGTGTCACCCACACCCAGGATGGGTCTTCCCTCTTCAGTGAGCTGTACCCAGAACTGTGCTAAACCAATCAGTGAACCTACACAGTATAGTGGACCCGTGATCCAGTCACTCTGAAAAGCCTCTGAGGCCTTGAGGGGGCATCCAGATCTACTATAAACCATATCCTCTTTATAAACAAAGAGAAACAAATATCTGACATTCATTCTGCTGTAGCAGCTATAGCCACATTGCAATTGCTTGGTCCCCTTATATTGCCTTTAAAAGATTGTCAGGAGGACAAGAGCTCATCAGTAGGACATTTTCTCCTGTTAAATTTAATAATGAAAGATATAAACAAAACTTCCAGATAACTGGAAAATGCTTCCATTTTTAAGCACAAAAAACCCAAGATACATGATTTCCTAGTCACAGAGCTGACAGTACCATTGTTTCGAAATGTTTTTCAGATAGCATGACCATGCTGGTTATGATGGGACTGTGCCCCAAGTGATGGAACAGGGACGCTTTTCCGTATCACCTGCAAGCCTGGTAGTGACAGCTCACGGAGGAATGTTTAACTCTCCTTTTTAAAAAGCTAAAGAATGAGGAAATAGCAGCTGGAAGCCCATTTATGGATGAAATCAATGGCGGAAAAAGAAATGTTTGTTGAATCACAAATATGTGTAGGGATTCTTTACTTACAGAAGAGAACTGTGAGGTTCTTATAATTGAATAAATAGAGGACAGGAGGGTATTTCTGACATTAAATTAGGGGTTTTCAGGAAGAAATTGGTACAATAATTGCTGAAAATTATCATGGCAAAATTGTTCTCCATAGACTTTATTCCATAAAGAGTGTGAAGAAGCTTACATGAAATATACCCAGCAGTAAAATATAAATAGGAATCCAGGACCCCAGGAGGTACCAGTTTCCTGTGTAGCAAACACTGTGGATGCCCTGTCTGTTTTCTGTTCGGTCCCCCAAGAAAAGCTGCAGATGCTGGGGAATTAGCACCCTTTTCCTGTCAGTGAGGACAGTGAAGCCTGGGGCCCGAGGTAATTCTTAGTTTTGTTGACCCCTGATGGGGATCTACCAGCTCTCTGAGATCTCCCAAAGGGGTTGAGCCTCGGCTGCCCACATTGAAAACTTGCTCAGTGACATACCTGTTGTGGATTCCTTTCCTCCCCATGCTCACTTCTCCAGTCCTCTGTTGCTTCAGGGAATGATTTCCCCAGTTGTCTGTCAAATCTGTTGGGGATTGGCTTTGGGATCCCCTGTGGATACCAAAATCCATGCTCGAGTCCCTTGTCTCCAACAGCGTAGTATTTGCTTGTAGCCTGCAGACCCTCCTGGGTACTTTAAATCATTCTTAGTACCTATAATGGCTGACAGAGTGTGAACACAAAGTGTCACTAATTTATATCGCCGTGTAAAGAGTTGTTATATGACTGTTAGGAAGAATGAAAAGAAAGTCTGTACATGTCTGTCTAGATCCATTTCCTTTCCATATATGTGCGATCTGAGGTTGAATCTATGGAAACAGGACCCACTGGATATACTTACAACTGAAGTATTTTTTCCTATCACTGTCTTCCTTGGAAATGCATGGATGAGGAATTGTAGATGAGCACAAAGACACACACACAGTGAGAGAAGAAGAGTATTGTCTCTCAGGTCCATTGTCTGGGTGGCTCCAAGGATAAGGTACTGTCGCCTCCGAGGATGAGTGGGTTGAAGAGGCAGGGCAGAGGGTTGTGCCCGCAAACGTCGTCGATTTGTGCTGGAAGGGAGCTGGAGGGGCTGTTTACAAGTATGTTGTGGGGCGGCAAGCCAGAGCTGGAGCTGGTGTTTGTTGAGCTGCCGTATCTGGCAGTTGTCAGAAGTCAAGAGGAGCCCTTTGTGCTCTGAACGGATGGATGAGATGACAACTCAGACGGACCGGAAAGGATGGGGTACAGAGAGCCGCGTAAACAAACGTGTTTAAAGACCTGATGGAAGTGAGAATTGGAGAGCACAGTGCGAGGTGTCCCGCTGGCACCGTGCCTGGGACGGGCGCATTGGGACCGAGGAGCTGTAGAGATCGCCGAGGAGAAGCAGGAAAGAGGGTGAGGGAAGCCGGGAACCCGGGGCGCTGTGCTCATGGCGGCTGGATCAGAAGTGCCTCCCGGGTCTCGGATGGAGCTGCGGTCCTGTTTCGGAGGGCTGCACACAGGAGCCCTGCTCTGACCCCCTTCCTGTGGGCAGAGGAGGCTGGGGTGACAGGTGAGAATGGGCACGCCTCCCTGAGCCTGGAGCTGGAGCTCTTCTCCCTGGTGACAGTGTTTCCGCCTTTGCTGACGACTGCCTTCCCGTCAGGCCTCGGGCGAGGGTGTGTGCAGGCCGGGCCTTCTCGGGGAAGCCAGATCCTCGAGCAGCTGGGCATAGTTGGGCACCCGAGTCGGGTGAGTCTCATCACTGTCTGGGGTTGTAAATTACTGTGAGTCAAATGGTCAGGCACTTCCAACAACAGAAGAGTCTGTGGTAGTCAGTACCCCTTGAGAGCTTTTGCTGCCATCTCTAAATGCCAAAACCTTCAGTGCCTCCTTGGGTACTCACTAAGTTCTCCTTCCCCTTTTCCAACAACTGTCAGCACCAGCCTCTTCATGAAGTCTTTGTAACGAATGAGAGGGCTCGAGCTGCAGCTCGAGGTTCCGGCTTCACCCAGCACCTACCTAAGGCTCCTGCCCACCAGGGCGGGGTTCAGAGTTCTCAATGCATGTGCTAGTCTCACTCCAATCATATTACTACACTCTCAGACCGGACCCTCTGTATGTACATTTTTATGCATCATTCCTCACGTAGGCAGCTGTGTGATCAGATGGTGAAGCCATCAGTGTGTCTGATACTCTTGAGAAAAAATGTCTCCTTACCTTTCAGAGATGTATTTCAGAGACATAAACAAGCATAATGCGGTCTGGTTCTTTCTTGATGAGTAATGTAATGAATTCTAAGGATTTCTTGTTTTTCTCACAGTAGTTCTCTCCTGTTTGCATCAAATGATAAAACAACTATCTCAGGAAGAAGAAAAAAAAGACACTTGATAGTCTTGCTCAGTAGTTCACTCCTAGTAAACAGAGCCTGGTGTCCTGACTTCTTGTGTCATTGGCTGCTGGGCCTCGCTTAACCTTACATTAGTTTGTGTTTCCAAAGAGTGTATTACTTTCCAGGAACGCCGGCCGGGCAGACCCGGCATCAATAGAGGACAAAGCGCAGTGTGGGATTAGCCAAGAGCTGTGGAGTAGAAGCAGGAGTGGAAGAATCGAGTGTCACTTCTGGCACTGGCTGGATACACAGATCTTGAAACATCGGGTAACTTCTCTGTGTATTGATTTCCTAGATACTCATTCCTCTTCGGGACAATTAAGCAACTGAATTAAAAAATCCTTTCTACTCCTAGAGCCCCATGACAGTATGAAGTAAGGGTTTTAACAGCATTTATGGTAGGTGACTGTTACTGCCTGGCAGGTCCTTTTCCGTGGGTAGCACTGACCCACTGAGGGCTCCTGGGAGCTCTTCGTGCTGGCAGGTGAGGATGATCAGGCAGGGAAGGTTCAGCTGTGGACACGAGATCTCCAGCTTTAGGGAGAGGCAGCAGGAGCCCAAAGACGTCAGGTCCAGAGCCTTGCCGCCCGCTGCCCTGCCGTCCTTAGGAGGCCTGTTCAGCCCCCCAGGCACCTCAGCCATACTATGCCTGTGTAACAGAGCTACGCCGTGCTAACCCTCAGTCAGAGTTATTTCCTTGACGCATTTGGTTTCAGTAATCCTGAGAATTGAGAAGGGCCGTGCTATTTTCTCTCACCAATTCAACTTGCTTATAATCATTTGAAAATCAGGAGCTACAATTCATGCCTTTGCCCCACTTCAGAATGCTGCAAAAGTATTCCCAGATATTTATTTCCGCTGCTACCATATGATATTGTAAATCCAGATGGGTAGAAGAATGGACCAGAAAGGGTGACGTGTTTACCTTTTTTTGAGCTAAAGCTGAACCAGGTGTATGGAGATTGCCGAGGCGCGTGTCTCTACCACTCAGCGTCACGTGACCAGGGCAGGCGTCAGTTCAGCACAGCTTGTCGCGAGCAGCTACTCACCCAAGTTGTTGGGTGACTTCCATCACGTGACCACTCTGTAATTCACAAAACGCGTGCCCACAGAAGCAATCGGGTTTCATGAACGAGGACTTTAGTTCACAGTAGTTTATTATATTTGACACAGTTACTGTACCCTGTGGGGGAGGGGCTTGTCATAACTGACTCCTGAAAACCAGACCAGGGTGGCTGCTGACCTCTGGAGAATGGAATGCGAGTTTCCCTGCTGGGCACAGAGCCAAGCTCTTGTATACCTTGGGCAAGCGACGTTGTGATGCAATCTTTGGCTGCAGAGCGTGTTAGAGTTGTCTGACACGTCGGACTAAAATGTGATCTGAAAGATTTCTCAAAGCCCCAGTCGGCTTAAGGCACAATAGACTGTCATCTTTTATGGTTCTTTTAATTCAGTCCTAAGCAAACAGGAGGTGGTGTGAACAACGAGGAGGCTCCCTGTGGACTCTGGAAGGTTGGGGGAGGGGTCCAGGTCCGTGTCCAGTGAACAGAATGTAGCAGGAGCTTTTCCTTCCTGTTGGTGGTGTCAATCAAGAGAACAGTGACACCAGAAGTAACAGAGGCCCCTGTTACTTCTTCTCTTATTGGACAAATGTCTTGCACATTTTAGGGTGTTGGTGAATACGAGCACGAGTGTGCATGCACTCTTTACGCAGATAAGATGCATGTATGCAAAGCATGCTGAGGCAAGAAGAGTGGAGTCTAGAGTCCATGCCTGGGGATCAGGTGTGTGGGGGGCACCTGAGACAGATGCAACGGAATAGGCCAGGCCAGTGCGTGGTGCCACGCTCCAGTCACAGCACTCTGGGAACCATAGGAGGATCACAAGTTCAAACCTAGCCGGGGGGTGGGGGCTTAGTGACTTAATGAGACCCCGTCTCAAAATTAAAAAGTAAAAATGCTGGGTGTAGTGGTTCACACCTATAAGCCTAGCAGTCGGGAAGCAGAGGCAGGAGGATTGCTGTGAGTTTGAGGCTGAGCTCAGGGCCAACCTGAACTACAGTAGTGAGACCCTTCTCAAAAAAAAAAAGTAAGAAATGGTCTGGAGATATAGCTTAATTTGAAGGCCTTGTGTTCATTCTCCAGTAGGGGAGGAGGAGAGGAAGAGGGAGGGAGACAGAGACACAGAGAGAGAGACAGACAGGCAGACAGACAGACAGACACCACAGAGTGATAGGACACAGAGGAAGACTGAGGGGCACTGCAAGCCCATCTGGGCAGGGAAGGCCCATCTCACCTGGCTGCAGACTAGGGGAGGCCACTTAGGCTCTGAGGCAGGTAGGATAAAGATAAATCTAAGCTAACTAGTTGTAGGGAACATAGGGAAATGTGTGCTAGGTAGAGGGAAAGGCAGAAGTGAGGATTTCAGGACATGACGGGGTATAGAAAGCTATAGCAGCTTCCTTCTAAGTCCCTCTGGCTAGGAGTCAACCGGAAAATTCATAGGTTATGAGATTACCATGAAAATAGGGGTTGAAAAAAAGATTCAGTTCATGAAATATTAAAAGTACAAGTGAGCTGACCTTTCAGCAAATCTTTAGAGTATTAAAGGATTAAACAGGTAAATTCTTGGTAATTAGACCCCAGGGAAAATTCAGTTTGCATCTGCGTGTGATATTTGTTTATTAATTCAGTGTGAGTATTGTGTTGACTTGTTCTGAGCTGGGTCTTGGGCTGGGCATCCCAGAGACTGGATATGGGGTGATCTCTCTACAACAGCATCGTCCCTGTCAAGCGAGCCACAGAACCCGCTCACATCAGGGTTACTAATACCTTGTGCACGTCATGAAAAGAGGCAGCACAGTGTGATGCCTGTTCTCAGGTCATCCTTGTCCAAGAAGAAGGAGCATGTCGGGAATGACGATTATGACCCATCCTCACAGAGCGGGTGATGGGATGTCTTCTGTTTTTGAGTCAGACAGGAAACCTGAGAATGAAAGCAATGCAGTGGCTTGTCAGAGACTGTCCACCTGCCAGACAGAGAGAAGCAGGTTCAGTTTTAACCTGCAGAGCTGCTGCAGTGACAGTTGCCAGTTAGGCTATAGCTACGTTTTGTTCTTCGCAGTTTCTAGAGGGGACTCTCCTTTGGTTTTTGTGAGACAGGGTCTTTCTATGTGGCTCAAACCTTAATCTTTTAGGCTTCAGTGACCCTTCGACTTCAACTTCCTGAGCGCCTGTCACTGTTAGGGTGCGAGGGTGCATTCCTGAGGTCCCAGCCCTCAGGGAGACAAAAGAACCGCGAGGCCAGCCCAGGAAATTTAGACCGTATCTCAAAATATAAAAGCTGCAGATATAGCTCAGTGTGAAGGTCCTGGGTTCCATCCCTAGAACCTCCTCATCTCCCTAAAAGATAGCATATGTATTCTGGCTGACTGTTGTTTTTATTGCAACAAAAAATTCATATTTCCTGCTTACTCAATGGAAATGCATGTTGGAAAATTTGACAGGCATTGTCAAATTGGTCTCCAAAAGAATTATTCCTGATGTAGTCAAGGTTTTCAACTATTACCTTAGGTCTCGCTTTGTGCTAAATGTTTGGACTGTTGCCTCTTTGAATCCTTGGAAAAACTACAGGAAAAAAGTGCCACCTGGTTTGAACGTGGAAAGACAGAGCCCTGTGGCTGGGCCAGCACTGAGCCCAGTGCCTACACTCCTCCAGGCCTCGTCAACATCGGCTCAGTTCTTTTAAAATTCATTAATGTAGGAGGCAGAGTGTGACGTACCTCCCCCTGGAGACACGTGCCCCGCGTGGACGGGATTGGACGTTGACGATCTGTCGTGTCAGGACCGCCTCTTCACCCCCCCCATGTTTCCTGGTTCTTTCCCCTTTGTCTTCCTGATTTCCCTGTTTTATAAACAGTGATTCCTGTCATGTGGTACAGGTCCCTTTCCCCTTCACCTTGTTTCTTTCAGCATTCTTCTTTTTTGTCTTTTGTCAGTTAGAACTTTAAATTCATTAAACGAATCTGTGAATCATTTACAGCTTTAGAGTTCATCTTAATCTTATCCTAGGTGTGTAATATTTTTCTGCATTTTCTTATATTTTCTATAATTTTTTATTACATGTGTTTGAGATTATTTTACAAATCAAGTACCAAGCCATAGCCAGAGAGGAGAAATGAGTTCTGGGGTTTCATCATGCAGAGGGTGATTGTAGTTAATGATGTATTATGTAATTCAAACTAGCTAGAGAAGAGGATTTAGAATGTTCTTATTACAAAGGCGTGGTGCATGTTTGAGATGATGGACAGTGTAAGTATTCTAAGTTGATCTGTTCACAGTGAGCAAATGTTCTGGAACACTGTAGTGTATGCCACAAAGGTGTGTAGCTATTATCTATTCATTGAAAGAAAAAAAAAAAGCAAGCTGTTTCTTCTAGCCTTGAATTTATTAGCAAATTATTGTTAGAGCCCTTAAATTTCCATGCATCAATAATTATTTGAAAGCCTTGTTGGAGAGCAAGTTTCACTTTGTGAAAACCAGCTAGGTCTTTGTATACATTGGGAAAATGCTAGTGTAATTAAATAGAAGACATCATCTGCTACCTTTCAAAGATATGCCAGTTTCAGCCTTCAGATGGGAAACCATTATTTTAAAAATATAAAGTTGGGAAAACTCTGCACCGATCTCAGGTCATTTTCTCCCTCGTCCGTGGCCGCAGAGCTGGTTCTGTACCAGGGCCTCTCCTGCCCGATGGCAGGCATCTTCTCTTCTGCTTTGTGACGGTGCTGGAAGTAAAGGGAAAAGTAATGACTTGCACAAGCCATCAGTGACAGCCGTGTTCAACCTGGGATCTGAGATGGCCGCGGGGGCTCTTGGAGACTCATGGTCTGTGCTGGGAGATTGAGTCAGTTATAAGCGGCAATGGGCTGTCAGGGCTTCGAGGTCCAGCCTTCGCAGTAAGAGTCCCAAGACTTTAAGGAGAGCGCGATCTTTTCCAAGGTGTTCTGAGTCTTGGAAAAAGAAAAACTAACTTGGGGGATATTTTAACTTTCAAATTTTCTCATGCATTAAGGATAGTTAGATTCATTGTGTGTTTTTCTTCTTTTCCTTTCTGTAATCATGTAGCGACTCACCAGAGAGACCGAATCTTCAAACATTTTACCAGGAAGCGCCAAAGGGCTATGCGAAGGAGAGTCCACCAGATCAATGGACACAAGTTCATGGCCACGTACCTGAGGCAGCCTACCTACTGCTCCCACTGCAGGGAGTTTATCTGGTAAGAGGCCTCTGCCTTCCCTCCGACCTCTCAGAGATAACCGACGCAACAGCGTGATGGCCAAGAATCATTTTTAGGATCTGAGCTTTGTTTCCTCTTTTATATATGGACCTGGGGATTTCAGTTCCTCCTCCTCCAAAAACACCCCAATAGAAATCCCTGAATAACTGGTATGTCCATACTTTAGGTAGTATTTCTTTTTCCAATCATTTTGGTAAAAATGCTAATGAGTCATGAACTTATCAAAAAGCATAAATCAGAGAAGAAAATTAGTCAGTAAGGGGGAATCAATAAATTAGCCTGGGAGAAGGAAGAATCAGCAGTGTTACTTTTAAGCAAGCATGAATCATGTGACAAGTTATGAAAATCAGTTGTTACAAGAAAATTAAGGGCCCCGTCCCTTCAGCTTGGAAGGTAGTGGCAGTAATGATTTTAGACTAGTTCCTGGCCACTAGGAACTAACACAGTTGAGAAATTACCTAGTTATTGACACAGTGTCTTATAATCCATAAAACTGAATTTTAGTGTCAGTGTCAAATCTGTGGTTGTCTTCATGAGAGGCAATATTAGCAGTAGTTACGTTCAGTTGGAGGCAGTGTTTAGCATCTTTACTGTAATTGAAAAGGCAACACACGCTACTTCACATACGCGTGCACACACACACCCATCTCAGACAGCAGACAGTGTAGTGCGTGAAGAGAGACCTGGGCGAGTGTTACATCCTGTGATCGCTTCATGTAAGGAAGACAGAGTACCAGTTCAGGGTAATTTCTGATACTGATCAATTTGTGCCCTGTGTTTTGCAGTTATTGGGTTTTCACCTTTTAGCTGTGAGAACCCAGGCTTAGGCAGTGTTTCCGGCGTGTTTAGCAAGAGAGGATCCTGAGGCCCACGTGGCGTGTAGATGCAAAGCCTGCCTGTGCCATGTTGTTTATACTCTCAGTGTCAAGTTCCCCTCACACCGTCTGGGAGCAGCACCTCTGGAGTCTTTGAGCTGTGTCCCCTCCAGCCAACCACAGTCCCACCCCTCTGTCTAGTTGGCTGGTCCTGAGGGCTGTTGCCCTATTCCCATTTATTTCACATTTCACCCTTGTTTCTTTTTTGACATGTGACCTCCTTGTCTCCTAGAGGGAACTGTGCTGCTGACTTCTGACCTCAACAAATGTTCCTGATAGAAACTTTCTAATTTCAGTGCATTTTTTTTTGTCATACACAGTTACTCCCTCCTCTTAAGCTATCAGTGTACACATTGTGTAGGGTTGACTCTATCACTCAGTGGCGACCCCGCTGGGTATGTGACTCTCAGCTCTGTAACCCACTTGTGCCTTCTTATTTGCAAAACAGACAGTGATTTTGTTTTATCGATGTAATAAACTTTCAGAAAGCACTTAAAGTGCAAAGCACCTCTTCTAAGCATTTTATTTCTATTCCCATTCAGAGAAGAGAAAACTACACCTTGAAGAAGTTAGCGACTTGCCCCAGACCACAGCCTGTGGCTTCAGTGCCTGGGACCTTGACCACGTGTGCCCCCCCACCCGAGGATTAGATGAGCTAATACGCAGTGGGCGCGGCCAAGCGTCTGGTACCTGCCAGGAGCTCAGTGAACGTGCTCTTTGTTAGAGGGAATAGAACAACATCCGTGTCACCACGGGGAGAGGCAGCAGTCCACGCAGTGGACTGGCAGGGAGGGCATCTAGTGGCAGGACTTGAGCCCTGCCTCGGACTTCAGAGTGAGGTGGCACCGGGAAGAGGGAACATGTGTAGCAGTGCACTTTGGAGGCGGAGGCCGCGGCCCTCAGGACCTCGGTCCACCTGGAGCATTTGCAGCCTGGTGAACTGGGCAGCGCCTGTTCTGTGGGTCTCCTAGTAACAGACAAGGACTCAAGAGCCATGCTGTCTTTGTCTCCTCCCTGAAATTGTGTTCTTGTGAAGGACCAGGGATGAAGTTTCTTTGATTAAAAACTGTAATTATGAGCGATTACTGCTGAAATATTTGACTGATGGCTATTTTTTTCTCTATTGTTTTGAATAGGGGAGTATTTGGGAAACAGGGCTATCAATGCCAAGGTAAGAAAACGCTTTAAAACTATGGTTAATCTTGTTCTTATATTTAAAAATATATACATATATACCCCAAGAAAACAGGATACACTTCATTAGCATTGTGATAAACAGCTGTCTATAGGGCAGAGGGGACCTTCATGCAATTATAAGTCTTTAGCAGTGGTTTATTCTTAGCTGGTTTAGGCAAAAGAGAGATGTTTGTATTTCTCCACTTAGTTTTCTGTGAGCATTAAATGAGCTAGTATACAACAGGCATGGCCAAGCGTATCTCTAAGGCTAGGTTTCCATGAGTCCTCACTGTTGAGCATCTGGTATTTGCAATGACACTGAAGTGCTAGAGGGTGATGCTGCTCTGTGCATAGAGCCTGAAGTCTCAAAGACATGTTTTTGTTTTGTGTGTTGCATTTTCCAGAGCGGTAAGAAATAGCACAATTCTGTCTTACCTTTACCTCCTTAGAGAACACAAACTATTATTCAATTTTTCAAAAACTTTTTCTAATTTCAAAAAAAATGTGAGGACTGCTCAAAGTCAAGCAGTTAATGATCTTGTAGGTCATTGCGTCCTGGATTTATTTTGATTTTCACAGTTGTAAGACACAAGCAATTTGCTAGTTCTCCAGCACTGTTGGAAGATCCCACACCCAGGTGGCTTTGCCAGGCAGGGCCAGGCTGGCCTTTGTTTGGTCCTCCCTTCCCCTGGGCCTAAGCATCGTCACACACTTTACACACGCAGTACACTTTGTCTTTACTTTAGCTGCCCAAATAATTGATAAAATGGCACTCAGTACTCTAGAGGAGCAGTCTCCAAGGAAGTCCTGCTGTCTCTTCCAGAGGAAGAGAGAGAAAATGTCATCTCCCTTAGAAGGAGTGAATGAGACATTCTTTTTTTTTTTTT
>PVIR01038040.1:0-14775 GCA_004026965.1 Petromus typicus
TTAAAAGCTCCAGGACATTCCTGGCTCTTTTATCACAGCCTGACTACTCTGAGCCACCAAAGTACCAAGCACACTTTCCCTTAAACGTGCTGTCATTTTATTGCCCCCTTACAATGTGTAATAGAAAGAATACACCACATGTTTAAGTTAAAACTCTAAAGCCAAGCATGGTGGTGCATGCCTATGATCCTAGCACTTGGGAAGCTGAGGCAGGAGGATCACTGTGAGTTTCAGGCCATCCTGGCTACAGAGTGAGTTCAAGCCTAGTCCGAACTATGTAGTAAGATCCTGTCTCAAAATATTTTTTAAAGTAATATTACAATAAAAGTCTCATTACCACTAATCTCCATCAAAAGGCTCTCCCTCCCCTGAAACACCTTATCCCATGGTGCTCATCTCTGAAGCAGTTCTGGAAGCCCTCTTTCACGGCTGTGAGTGTGTGTGGCTAAGAGCTGTCCAACAGAAAAGCAGGCTCAGAAGAACATCACTGTGCATCCTCATCTACCCATCAGCACATCTGGTATCATGCGACTTCTGGCTTTTCTCCAACGTCAAAATGACCATGAAAAGTCAACATTTTGAATTTTTTTCAGGCCACTGAGCCAGCTGTGACAGAGCAACTACAGACATTCACAAAAAAGGACTTTGGAGCTGCTTCAAACAAGGGGAAGAATGATGGGATAAGTATGTTTCAAAGCAAAGGAGAATAGTTTGAGGAGGGTTAATGGCTCTGTCTTTTACTGTAATAACTTCTTAATGGAAGCAGCCAGTGTCTGTCTTAATTACACCTCTGATCTCCCCCTGCACTAGTAACTTCTTTAAAGAGCTCTGTTGCAGGCAAAACCCATGGCTTGTGCTCAGATAGCTCCCAAACTTGCGTGTACTCCCTCCCCACCAGCATTACCCTGACTGTGTATTCTTCTCTTGACTGTGTATAGCCTTCTCTCATAGGCATGCACCATCATGCTTGGCTTTAGAGTTTTAACTTAAACATGTGGTGTACTCTTTCTATCACACATTGTAAGTGGACCTGCGTAGGCCCCAGGTCCAAGTCTTATTCTTTGATATCAAGTGAAGGAGGCAGTACAAGCTGCACCAATGAATGAACTCTCTCCTGGATGAGAGAGGAGTGGCAGCTGCTCCCCTGCTCCCCTTAGCATTGTTTAGTCAGTGTTTGGTCATCCAAACGGCAGCAAGGCAGAGGAATAAACTAGGAGTGGTGAGTGAGGAGCCTGGGACTTCACATTATATCTTGGCTCAAAGGGCCGAGTCAGGGGAGCTGAAACTCTCTAGGCTGGAGCTGGGCCACAGGGAACCGGCTCACCTGCCTAGTATGTTATTGTCATGTTACTGTATGAGACTTTTGCAGCAGAATATCATGTTACTTAGCCTGGGGTATCAAGGAAGGGTACAAGCTCTAAGGTCACAGACTCGGGAGTTTTGGAGAAAATCATCAGTTAATCTCTTATAAGTACTAAAATGCCAAGATTCCTCAACTGGAGAAGGTCCCACAAGGGTTCATTGCCCCAGTTCTCATGCCTCCCCTGTGCAACCTCCTTTCCTCTGGACAGAGATCAACAGCCCATCAACTGACTGCAATGCATTGGGGCAGGAAGGCTCCAGATCCTAGATATCTTGTGGGCTCATCTCTCAGGTTCTCTACATAGTGATTTCTTTATCTCTAAAAAGAGAAGTAGAGTTAAAATTAGTTGCTCTCCTGTACTGAGGGCCTTGCTGTAGGTCAGGTTCTGTCCAGGTCTGTGGTAGGCCCTGTGATTCTGTATCCCACCCAGCTCCCAGGGACACACAATGGACACTGTCTACCAGCCTGCCTGTGCTTCTTTTAATGAAAATCAGCTCTCAAGAGACTCACACTAGTCAATGATCAGCTGCTCCTGCGTGGATTAAGTCTGGTAGGTGGGACCTGAGAAGATAAGAAAGGTGGGACTTCCACTGCAGAGCTCAAGGAAGGGATGAGGCTAGGTCCTGAGGCCTCCCAGGTGGTCTTGGGGATGATGCTGGGCTCGGGTCTCCTGGGATGGCAGGGCATCTACAGTGGGGAGGCCAGCAAGTGGGTGACTGACAGAAACAGAAGTAAGATAAATATTGCCCACCTTAATGTACTGTTACTATCTGGGGCTTTCTGTGGAATAAAGTGAGTTGGAATCAAATGAGTTCTGATGCTCTTGGATTTGATTTGTTTTGAGTATGATTGTACTCACTCAGCTCCACAAAAATTTGGTAAACAATTTTCATGCAAAGTTATAGTGGACACAACTGAAAAGAGATATTGGCCCAAATGTCTGGCTTTCCTGGAAGGTCTCCTATGCTTCTCTCTTTACACTAAAATGAAAGCAAGTCCCACCCCCAAACCCCAATGCTGTCAATACTCTCAGGCCCAAAGTGTCAGTTAAAAAAGAAAAACTCAGAAATTATGACTTTCTAGTACAGAATGGGCAGTTTAATTACACTTAAACAAAGATTCATGAGTACATCAAAAGAACCGGATTAATAATACACAGACAGTGCAGATTTCCAGTTAAATACAGAAAAATTCATGGGCCCATCAGGACCTCAGCAGATTTCTTGATACTGGCACATCACACTTGATGAGAGAAATTTTCATAGAGAAGAAAGTAAAAGTTGAAGTAGTAGAAAAGCTACTGTCTTTTGATGACTAGAGAATGCATAACATCCAATGACAGTTCATAATGAAAGGAACATAATCCATTATAAGCTTACTTAACTGGAGGACAAGTTGATTATTTGGAAGTAAAATTATTCAATTGAAATAATTTGTGAAACTTTTTTCGAAAAGACATTCAAAACCAGAGTCTTGAGAGCCAAAAGACTGGTTTCTTTTCATTCCCAACAGCTTCACCTCCAATTTCAAACGTTAAAAGTAACAAAAAAGTACTATAATACTCTGTAATGGCCCAGTCCTTAATTTAGTACAATTAACTAAGAAACATTTCTCCCAAAGATAAGACCCACCTGTATTTATATATATATATATATATATATATATATATATATATATATATATATATATATGGAGAGTCAAAGATCTGGGAAGAATTAGTATTGAGAAATAACCATCATAAACTGTTTTCTGTATGCATCTTCAAAGTAAGGGAAGCTTCTCTAGGATGAGAAAGTTCCCTGGCTTTAGTTCACATTTTTAAATCAAATGCTGTCTTTCTCCAGCCTGTGGAAAGACCACGCCAGCAGAAAGCAAGCTGAAAATCTTCTTTTAGCTGCTACATTCAGCCCTCAGCTCCAGCTCTCCTCCAGCATTACAAACTTTTCCAAAAGCCAGAAGATAGATATGTGCGTTTTGGGTGAATTTTGCTTTTGTCTTTCCTCATTTTTGGTGTTTACTTTTTAGAGTGATTTAATTTCTTATTCACAGAAGAAGTCAATATCCTGGAGGAGGAAAAACAACAACAACAAAAAGGATTGAGCTAAGCAGGCTGGGCCAGAAAATACATGTAAGTTCTTTATTTAAAATCAGATTTAATCAAACAGAAAATCAGATTTAGAAATAAGTAAAGGTTGAACGTCAAAGAATATAAAATAATTATCACTTGAGGTCAAAAACTACTTAAAATGAAGGTGCTCAGATAAACTTTTAATTTCTGGTTATTTGACAGATCAAGCTCGGTGCTCGGAAGCAATGACAAGCGAGCTGGATTTGTGTAGGTTGCTCACCGTGTGAAGCACAGTAATTAGCTTCAGGAGAATCACTTCAAAACAACCACCTTGCAAAGCAGCTCACAGAGAATCTTTTATTTTTTCCAGAAGTTTACATCACCCCAGGGCATTAGTAAGAGGATGGTTTTATTTCATACATAAATAGAAAAAAATAAGGCACACACACACAAAAGGCCTCCAAAGATTTTTGTAGAATGTTTTGATCTTATCAAAAACAGGTGCTAATTTTTCCCCAATTCATAGTCTGGAAATCAGTGCAAACTCTCTGTGAGCATCAGTTAAAACTAATTTGGCTTCTTTCTTTATGACATGAATTCCTTCCAGGATAACTCCAATCTAAAACAAAAGAAGTACTGAAATGTGTACTTGAAATTTGCTTTAAAATTCTCACTCCCCCCACCCACACAGCCCACTACGTGTGGTGATGGATGTTTACAAGTTTGACTGTGATGACCATTTCACAATATGTGTATACATCAAAACATCAAATTGATTCCTACTAGTCAGTTATAAACTCACTGAAATTTTAAAAAGTTTAAAAAGAAATAAAGAGAAATATACATTCAAAAGGGGCATATAGAGAAAGTGCACTGATCTTTCAATATTGCTGATTGCTATAACTACATCCCCAAAACCTGCTGTCAGAAAAGTCACCACTGGAGTATGCATGTCCTTTATTTATTTATTTTTTTTAGGTTTTTTGAGACAGGGTCTCATTTTGTGGTTCAGGCTGGCCCTGAGCTCAGCCTCAAACTCACATCACAGCAATCCTCCTGCTTCTGCCTCCCGAGTACTGGGATTACAGGCGTGAGCCACCATGCCCGGCACTGTGGTATGTGGTACTGGTTGCTACTGGGCATGAATTTCCACACCCAGTATTGTATGTGGTTTCCGGGGAATCGAACCCAGGTCCTTGTGCTTGCAAGACAGGCGCCGGAACCACTGAGCTAAATCCCCAGCCCCTGCATGTCCTTTAAATGGCATGCTGCATTGTCACACTGGCCTGTGTCATCCAGGATCTGAGAGACACTTACCGTGGTGGGAACTTCCTTGGTGGCTTCCTGGTACACACGTTGCTCCTTGACCAAGCTACTGGGGAAATAACCCACGATTCCCATCTCAGCCTGGTGATCACCATAAACCTGAGCACCCAAGATAATATGAGTCAGTGCAAAGCAGATGTGCGGGTCTCAAAAGAGCAAGCACTATCTAACTGCTAATACCTTCCTTTCTCTCTGTGTTCCCAGGACTTGTGGCCAAATTTGAAATTTTCTTACAGCAACTATATTAACCCATAGGAGCCATGTCCCTATTTTCTTGTGGTCAGTTTGACTTGTCTCACTACTTTAGCATTACTTTCTTTTATACAGTCTTAAGACCTGCCTAAAATCTGTTTGGAAATCATTACAAGGAAAGTCAGTAAAATATGTTACAAGCAAATAGACACTTATTTTAAAGGATGCATATTTCTCAGTTTTTAGTAATTCACATGCACAGACACTAGGTTGCATTTCAATTTAATCCTGAATTTCATTAGGACCTCTCTTTGGGGGTGGCTTCATCCCTCCCCCAGAACCATTCTCTTTTACCTGAAGGAAGCAGCTTCTTTGATATTAAAGACGCCGCTAAGGTTTCCTTAAAGAATACTGAAACAGTCCGACCACCAACACGTATGTATGCCTTTCACTTGGCAAACCCACTACACATTTTTAAATAAGATTCAAATTCTATGGGATGTGCCATCCTCAAGATGTGTATGTGCCCCGCCTATTTTTTTTCAAAATATCCCATTGACCCACCTCTGATTTTGTTTTGAAATTGTTATTATTTCTTCAAAATGTATTAAGAGCAAACATACCTGAGCTTTTGTATTTGCATTTAAAATCTCTCTATTGTTCCTCCCAGTTATTTTTAAGCATTACAATGAGCTGAACATAGGAAACTGCAGGAAAATTAAGAGCAGTATGTGTTAAGATGTGTGTATATTTTTAATAATCTCATCTTACACTGCCAGCCCAAAATTCTCCAGCTTCATTTTCTTTTACCAGCTTTGAGTAAACGTAGATCTGCTGCCCTTTTTTAACATTAATGAATCTACAGTCTGGGGCATTGTAATCTTCTTGGGCTCTCGCCAGAGAAATAGTATCTGGAAGGAAAAAAACAATAAATTGAAGTGACTACATTTCATAAAAGTGAAAAAGGCAAAGCATAAGAAAATTAGGAAGTCAGAGTGACTCATACCACCCCGGGTGTAGCTGGGATTCAATTCAAGAAGAGTTAGAGCCCAAATACTAGAGCAACGTAAAAGCCTCAGCCAAGTGAATTCTCCACTGTCAGACCCCGAACTTATAGACCGCGTGACCCAGTGCTGATAAAATACATATTAAAGAAGATTCGCTCCAAAGTGCAATTCAATTCTGTGTTGTTAGTGAATGTCCTTTCACTTATATAATAGAAAGATAATGGAAAGCATAAAAAACTCCTTACAGACACACTCGTCATCCGCACATAGCTTCTTGGAAGCAAGTCTGTCCATAAATATTCCATGTCCCGCACATACAGCCATGAGACCTGGGAGAAAAAACAACAATATTCTTGCCATCTTCCTTTCTCTGCTGTTTTGACTGGCAGTCTTGGACTAGAAGTGGGGACTGAGGGCAGTGGTTCCAGTCTTTTATGTGAAAGCCAGGTCTCTGAGTAAACAGGCCTGGCCAATGGGATGGGTCTGCCAATCCTCCTCTTATTCCAGGATCCCAGACTCCAGGGACTGATTAGCATCAGATTTCCCAAAGACAGCCAAACTCCATGCCTCATTTGCACACACATGATATCCATACTGGTTCACCATTGATAAAGCTAAATTAACTCTAATTTATTTCTTTGATCAGGAGCACATTGCTGAGAGTGTAGTGAGAATTTTGAACTATTTTGAACTTTTAAAATTTCACTGTCAGATTCCTTTATCTTAAAAGCAAAGATATGCTAACCACAGAAATCTGTTGAATATGTGAGATCTACACTTTTAGTATAAATAATTTTGGTTTAAGGAATCTAATTAATTAACATTTGAACTTACCTCTTAAGTGAAGGATTCTTATGAATACAAATCCTTTGTGAAAGGAGTTCTATTGGTCCTGGACCAGTGAGAGTTTATGACATACTAGTTGGTGACACATTTAGACTTCAACAATGGAGAAAGAAAGAGAGAGATGGGCTGGGAAGAATGGATCAATCCTTCTGTACCTTTTTGTGGGTCTCTATCACTATCAGACTCCTGAAACAATGAATGTACACAAGGAAGAAGTGATTTGAGCTCATGGTCTTGGAAGTTTCAGTCACCCACTTTAGGTGGGTGGTGAGCATGTCATGGTGTGAGTAGGTGTTGATGGAAATTTGACCTACGGGCCTGTCACTGGGTCTCCATCTTTCACAGGTTCCTCTCACCCCTAGTGCCACCTGGGGGCTGACCCTTTGGCATCAGCACTTGTGAGAGACATCGGAGATCTAAGTTATAGCAACTTCTGAATGTTCAAAATTCAGGCTCAAAATGCTCCTGGGACATGGGTCACCGAGGCAGGGAGTATTAGAGCTTTATATTACCTTCCTGTCTGTGCTGCTGGGCCTGTTTGCCATGAAAAGGGAGAGATTGCTCCTAGCTGTGTCTATTCAACAAATTTTCACTGAGCACCTACAGTGTGTCAGGTACTGTCCTCGGCACCACAAATATAGATAAGGGTGACTTTTCAAAAGCCCTGCCAATGTCTTACTTTTACTGGGAGAGACAGAGAGTTGCTGGCTTTCACAGAGCATCTGGGGCTGGCATCCTTCTGCTGAGGTGATGCTCATGTCCACCACAGCCATGTTGACGGTGTGGTTGCTTCAGAGTGTACCTTATTCGTGTACCCTGGAGTGTGATCACCTTACACAATGAGGAGTAAGAGTTCAACTTACTAAGCAATTTATCGTGAAATATTTTTCTAAGAGATAAATTAGCAAAACAATATGCTTATAGTAAAATAAAAAGGTTTTATTGTTTGGGGTCTATGTATACATGTTTATGGTTGAGTGCATGCAACAGTTTTATTGTTTGTGTGTGTAAAAGGGAATTGGTGTGTTTTTATGTGCATGTGTGTGTGTGTGTCTTCTGTTTAGGGAATGATCCCTGACTTAGAAACTTGTTTTATTCAATACTTTCATTGTAGGTAAGGACATTAAGGTCCATGATTGCCTTAAGTGCCTTATCTTGACCACTCAATGTGAATGTCACCAGAGAGATTTTGGTCCATTGCTGTTTCTACTCATTGCTATCAAATTAGAATTGGGATTTTGTCTCTTTCCTGCTGTATGTCAAGGAAAGAATGAGTTAGAAATCATATTTGAAAGCAGAATATTGGTGCATTTTTCTGTCCTATTATCTAGGAGGATAAAAGTATCTCTGAGAAAACCAAAGCATGGGATAAAGCCATCTTGATCAGGCAGCTGACCTTCTACATTCTCCAGCCAGCTTGCTACAAGAGAGAGCTATAGGACAGTTGTTGTCCAAGCGACACTTAAGGAAAGGGGACTACATAAGCCCCAATGGCCATGTAATGCTTGGCAAACATCCCCACCCTGGCAGAGCAAAATGGTGAAGGGAGCCACATCTCTTCCTTTAGAACTTAACAAAGAAGGCTACTGCTCATGTGAAGCTTTGATTAGTCTTTTGAAGGTGAAGAAATTAGGAACAGATGCCAATCTTGAGTGTGCACCCTGAGGAGGCCTGGAATACTCTGGCATCTGCACTGGGCAGAGACAGGAGACTAGAGGCTGCCTGATACAGTGTTGCTAGCAAATAAGAACATGAAATTGTGGCAACACTGCCTGTAGATATGCCCGGCAGTCTAAGTGCTGCCGTCACTGAGGGGCTAAGCCAAGCTCTGTCTGGAGCTTGCTTTCCTCTTCCTTCTGAATTTCAGGTGCATTCTTCAAAACTTCTCTGTGGTTCTTAAAAAGAAGGCTGTAGCTTCTTAGCATCTAAGGAGAGCCCCTTGTAAGTAGAAGCAGCCTTCCTTCTGTGGCCTTCTTTATCCACTAGGACCTGGCCCCTCTGCATGTTAATTTCCCCTCCCTTCTCTTCTTTATTGATTGTTCCTGTAATACTCTTGATTTGTGGTTTTTTAAAACACAATACCCAACATCCCCAACTTAACTCTGCCAAGGTCATGGGTCTCATGCTGCCCCTTAACAATATGTAAGAAGAATTTGTTGCATCTCTCAGGTCAGCTGCAATCTCTAAAGAGTTAAAGGAAGAGAGGTTTAATTTGGCTCACAGTTCAAGGAATTCAGCTCATGGTCAGTTGGCTCCAAGGCAGAAACTCCATGTTGGAAGGACATGGCAGAGCAAAGCTTCTCACTACTTGGAAGTCAGAAACAGAGAGAATGGAGGTCACATCCCGTGACCCAACTCCAACCAAGACTCACTGGCTTTTAGCACAAATAACAATGAACTCATTCATGGATGAACCCACAGATGGATGAGTAGAGCACCCCCATGATCCAATCACCTTCCACAAGCCCCGCTTCTACATACGTGAGACTTTGGTGTGACATTTTAGATCTCCACCACACCCACAGATATCGGCATTCAGATCTCTAACCAGGATGTCTTCAGACACAGGTGACCTGGCTGAGCTGCCCCTTCGCTGCTCCCACCCAGGACTTGTCTTGCAGCCTTGGTGCATGGGTCTGCAGCAAGTCTCACTGTCTCATGTGTCTGATTTACATACTTAATGATGGTTTATCTCCAACTATGGTGAAAGCTCCATGACACAGAGACCTTGTTCATCCTCTAGCATCCACTAAAATATTTAACAAAAAAATCAGTATTGAATGTGTATGATCTTTCTGAAATCAGACACTTTGGTATGTACACATACGCATGTGCTTTTACCCTCAGTAGAAAGTCCCTAGCTTTTATCAGATTTAAAGATATCCTTAACACCTCCAAATTAAGACTCACTAAATAATTGCCAACAAAATGTGGTGTCCAAAGTTTAACTTTGGCATTACTTTTTCAAAATAGTGTCAGATCTTACCCCAGACAAGCTAAATCTGAATTGATACTTTAACAAAATACTATGTGACTCACAGACGCTGAAGTTGTGAAGTGCTGCTTCTGGCAAATGAAATAAACAGAAAAAAGAATTTAGCCAGCACTTTACCATCTTCATTAGACTGCCAGTCAGTGCATTTTCCAGGAATAAAAACACTTCTTAAATATGCAAACAGAAAATACTATAAGCCTTCGAGTGAGGAAGTGAGCTTCTTGCAATGTTTATTAGTATGCCACCTTTCAAAAAAATATCACTTACATGAATCACCTAATTACTGTAATTTTCACAAAGGTAGAAATCTGCCTTAACCTTGACTCACACTGGAATCGGCCTCAGAACTTAAAAAATATTGATGACTGAGTTTCACGCTTAGTGATTTCACTGACCCAGGATGCAGACTGGGCGCAGGAAATCGTGTCTCCCAGATGATTCTAAGAGGCTTGAGTCCCATTATCTTCCGAACACAACTACTTCCTCAGGTCATTTCCAAAGCCAAATAAGATACGGAAAGCTAAAATATCCTAATTTGATCAAATCCTTCCCCTTCCTCCCTCTTAAAACCCAACTTTCTAGGGTGGTTACCTGTTGGAGCTCTGAGCCAATAACTTAATATACTCAGGCTAATGAACAGTTACACACCAGGAAGAGGGGAAACTAGAATATGCTTGGGGCTGTTGGACTACAGCCTGATGTAGTATTGTATACCCAGTGTTTAGAAATTGTGTAGATACATCCAAGGAAAGACGGATTCACAGACAATTTCTGTGTCTGAAATTCTATATATGAAATTTAGGACAGGCTGAGGCACTGAGGAAACTTGAGTCATGATGACCGTATGCAGTATGGCTCTAGATTCAACTCTTGGGCTACCAGCAAAACTTTGATTTTATAACATGGGATTAATAATACATTTATGATTTTGATGGTCAGACTGGTTATGTAAGAGTGGTCTTTTACTTAAATAATATACAGGGAAGTATTGAGGGGCAACAGGAAATCAAGTTAACATAATCTTAAAAAGTTAACAACTAGTAATCTAAAGTGTCTATGAGAGTTCTGTGTACTATTCATCTCTGAAAATAAAGACTAGAAATCATATATAAACCAGAAAAAAACTTAAAAAGCAAATCAGATTTTACTGTTCTGCTTAAAATTTAACAAGCTATGGCCACACAGAACAGTATGTGAATTTGGTGTGTTCCTTGTCGTTTTATTCATAATGGTCCTAAATTGGAAGGAACATAGATATCTGTTCATTGCTACAGGAAACTGCTCATCCATGTAACATGGATCAGTCTCAAAGGCATCCAGACAGGGCCAAACCACTGTAATAGAACAGCAGGGTGGAAGCCTACTACTGAAGGTGAAATGTTGGTCGTTGTCTATGTGAGGTTTTCCCGGCTGGAGAGGGTGAGGCACAGAGTCAAGCACAGACCCTGGGGAATGTTTCTGGAACTTCTGATTTATTCAGGTTTGTCACATATATAGCAAAAGGTCACAAGGCGGGGTGAAGGCTAGGAGGAAGGGAGGGTCTACAGGTTTGACCTAGGGTTTTTCCCAATAAGAGAGCTTTGTGAGTGGGTGGTCTATATGGCATTAGCTATGAGGGAAGGTGAGGCAATGGGTGAGAGACAAGAGGGGTGGGGCTACCAAGATGGCCACTGACAAGGTTCAAGTGTGGGGGCGAGTGTGCTCAAGCCCCTAAGGGTCTCCGAGTCTGCAGGGAGACAGAGTCTCAACCTTTAGACTCAGGAGACAGGCACATGGTTCACTTGCCCTAGCCAGACTTGAAGCTCTCCCTTAGTGGAAGGAACCATTTCATCACAAAGGGGAACAAAGAAAGTTCCTGGGGTAGTGGAAAGCTCTTTATCTTGATGATTACTATTACACACTGCCCAGATTCATCAAATGGACACTAACTTAGGTGAATTTAACTATATGTGAATAATTCAATTTTTAAATCCTCTAAAATAGTTCCCAACTTCACTCTGAGTACAAATAAATTCTTAAAAAGGCCAATCCTCACCCGTATTTTCTCCCTCCCTTGTTCTCACATAATTCTGCCCTCACTGGCCTAACTTCCTCTAATGCATCCACTCCAAAATGGAGTCAGAGACAAGCAGTGACTGAGAGCAAGCAGAACATTTAACAGCAAGTGATACTACGGTAACATCCAAAAGCAACACATTGCTACTGAAAGTACTCCAGCTTCACAACTGGGTTTAAAAAAATGTGACTCAGCTGCATCTCTCAAATGATTAATGATGTTGAGCATTTCTTCATATACATCTCAGCTACTCTTACTTCTTCCTCTGAAAAGTATCTGTTCATTTCAGATGCCCATTTTTGAATTGGACCTTTAAATTTGGGTGGTCTGATTCTTTTTAAAGCTCTTTATATATTCTAGATAGTAGCCCTCTGTCTGAGGAACAGCTGGTAAAGATTTTTTCCCACCTTGTTGGTTGACTTTTTGCTCCGTTGGTGGTTTTCTTTGCTGTGCAGAAGCTTTTTAATAGAATGAGATCCCATGTGTTGATTTCTTCAGCCAATTCCTGTGCTATAGAGGTTTTGTTCAAGAAGTCTTTCCCTAAGCCAATGTCTTCAAGAGTTTTACCTCACCTGTTTTGCAGCAGGTTCAGAGTGTCTGTTTTAATACTTAGGTTTCTTATCCACTTTGATTTTAGCTTGGTACATAGTGAAAGAGCTAGATCTAGCTTTAGTCTTTGGCAAGTTAAAGCCCACTTTTTACAGATTTCCTCTAATTTCACAAAGAATGGCTGCTATTTAAGAATTAGCCAGCAACAAATGTTGGCGAGGCTGCAGAGAAAAGGCAACCCTTCTCCACTGTTGGTGGGAATGTAGACTCGTACCTCTGTGGAGATCAGTGTGGAGATTCCTCAAAAAACTAGGATTGGAGGTCCCATTTGACCTGGCCATCGCTCTACTAGGTATATACACAAAGGAATTAAAAGATTCCTTTCACAACGACATATGTGCACCCATGTTTATAGCAGCTCAGTTTGTGATTGGTAAATCTTGGGAACAACTCAAATGTCCATTAACTAGAGACTGGATAAAGATGTGGTTCTTTTATAGAATAGAGTATTATTCTGCCATTAAAAGTGGTAAGATTGAGTCATACACACTCAGATGGATGTACCTTGAGGACATCCTCAGAAGTGAAATAAACAGGTCACAGATGTGTAAATATCATATCTTTGGTATGAGAAAATGAAGTTGTAAATGATTTGTAGTATGTATAGTTAATATTATGAAGTAGAAAATATTTAAAAGGAAAGAAAGTGTAAGGGTAAGTAATGAGGGGAAAATGAATGTGGTAATAAGAAAAAAGAAAACAAAGATTGTGTATATAGGGGGTGAGGGTTGCAGGGCGGGAGGAAAACGGAAAAAATGAGAATCAAGTCATGTCATATTTGGGTACAAACTCTCTATGTTGAATGCGATTACGATGTGTATTCATAATGTACCAATGAAGATGAAAATTTTTTAAAAATGTTACTCAGGGGATGGACTCTCCAGATGTGGCAGTTTTAGGAATGAAAAATTATTTGCCTTTTCCCACTTAATATATGGGCAAGAATGATGTGACAACAGTCTGTTTACCAATCTAAAAGTGGCCTTTCTGTAAGTACATAAGGTTTGTTTCATTCAAGGAAATACTAAAACACAATGCTGGAAGTTGAAACTGTCCATTTCTAAAGATCCTTGTAGTGTTAAAGCAGGGGGAACAGACAGTTGTAAGTATAAATCAAATTATTAAAGGACCTTTGGGACTATCTGAATATTGGTGCTCAAGAACTACAACAAAGTAGCAAGACTGGCACTGGCAATTAGCCTACTCATCCTAGATTATAGACTGCAAGTCTTCCCTTCGGGGATCTTTCAGTAATGAAGTTAGATACTAACCAACCAGTACTCTTTAGGTTAGTGTCACCTCAAGAGGAAAGACTAAAATGCAAAATTTAAAGACAGTAGATGATTTCCTTTTAAGAGTAAACAGTTACTATTACATGACCTTTGTTAAATCTTGAAAGAAAAGTTACTGAGGGGAAAAATGATGAGATTGTAACAAAAAAGTAAGAAAACAAATTTTATGTATATGGGGGGGCGGTAGGGTGGGTAGGGCTATGGGAAAAAATGAGAATTAAGTTGTGTCTTATACTGGTACAAATCCCCATTATGGAGTGCAATCATGACGCATATATGTAATGTACCAATAAAGATTAAGAAATAAAAAATAAATAAATAAACAAATAAAATGCAAAAAAAAAAAGAAAGAAAAGTTACTGAAATCTTTCCCTCTAGCAAAGTACGTTTATTTCCTGGAAGAATACAAAAAGCAAGCCTAGCTCTTGCACAGGTCTCATTTTCTCTAATATCCAGGATGATGTATTTCATTATTTTATTTTTTGAGACAAGCGTGTTGCTTTGTAATTCAGGATGGCCCTGAGCTCATTATGTAGACCAGGAAAGCCTTGAACTCACAGCAATGCTCTTGCCTCTGCCTGAGCCCTGGGATTACAGGCATGAGCCATTGGGATTCTGATTGCTGGCAGGTGTGAGTCACCACAGCCAGCATTATTTTCTGTGGTTACCGGGAGGGGGGGGGGGAGAGTGGTGGCAATGGGGACCTTTTGTTTGCAAGGCAGGTGCTTGAGGCACTGAGCTAAATCCTTGGCCCTGATGTATTTTAAACAGTAATACAATGGTTTCTTTAACCATTGCTAAAATGGCTGTGTTGGTTTAACACTAGCTGTTCTAAAATAACTGAAAAACACTGTATTATAGTTTTATATGCTAAAGATGTGTTTTAGACTAGAACAAGCATCTTATATAGGGCAATGGCCAATAAACAAAGCATTATACATTCAGAATACAAAAAAGTTTATTGTACAAAATTAAGGCCTTTACACAGTTCACTAAGCTCAAAAAGGACTAGATGATTTAT
>PVIR01038041.1:0-14776 GCA_004026965.1 Petromus typicus
GGCGCACTGTGAGGTCACTTGCACTTTAAATAGCTCCTGGCTCTTGAAATAAGGACAGCATGATTTAGGGGAAAGGCCAGAACTTGATCTCCTCAGCCTCGGGCACTTGAGCGTGTTTGGGCATCAGAAATGGTTATTAGGTTGCGTTGTAGGGCAGCAGGACCTGGGCATCTACACCAGCCTAAGAGGAGAGCATAGTCTGGTAGTGACGTGAGCACCCGAGGGCCCTGCCGAGGCCCCAGGTCTGTTCCCAGCTAGTCTGGGGAGTTCTTTACCGGCTGATGCTCAGGTTCATGGAAGGGAAGTGATGTAAGGCAGCTTAGCAAGTGTCATGTTGGAGTAGAGGGGGAAACAGAAAATATCTGGTGTAGAATAGTGAGTTAGGAAACTATTATGTAAGAAGTGAAGGTGTCTCTTGTTAGAACTAAATGAAGGACAGGTTGGGCCAGGGAGTTAGCTCAGTGGTTCTGGCGCCTGTCTTGCAAGTGCAGGGACCCGGGTTCGATCCCCGGTAACCACATACCATACTGGGTGTGGAGCCTCACGCTCAGCAGCAACCATTTACCACATACCACATACCACAGTGCCGGGTGTGGTGGCTCACGCCTGTAATCCCAGCACTTGGGAGGCAGACACAGGAGGATTGCTGTGATGTGAGTTTGAGGCTGAGCTCAGGGCCAGCCTGAACCACAAAAGCGAGACCCTGTCTCAAAAAACCTTAAAAAAAAAAAAAAAAATGAAGGACAGGTACACAGGGTGCCCTCAAGCCCATGTTCACATGTCTCCAGCATGTTCGTGCATCAAAGGCATTGGTCTCATGCACCTTAGTATCTTGTGAAAGAGGCAGGAACCTTGTCTTACAGATAAAGAAATGAGATGAAGAATTGAAACAGCTTGTCTCTGACGACCCTGGGCACGTGATGGAAATGGACAAGCCCTCCTCTGGGTTATCTGTACTGTGTAGACATCAGGACTCAGCAGAGGTGAGGGTGGTCTGAGATAAACAGTGACTATCAGGAAAAATTGGACATAAGATGAGAAACACCCTTATTTTTGCAGAAGAGGTATTTGCTGGCGAGGGTGGCACGAAGGGTTCATGGAGTGAAAGGTACCTCTTTCCTGACTTGCTCTGAATTCTAGTATACCAGAACTGGTCCCCCCCACCATTTTTGGAGATAGGGTCTCCCTTTATAGTTGAGGCTGTTCCTGAGCTCACTATGGTATCTAGGTGAACCTTGAACTCACAGCAGTCCTCCTGCCCCTGCTCCCCAAGTGCTGGGATGACAGGTGGGATCCTCCACACCTAGTGAAGTATGGTGTTTTTACAGTGGACTTACTGGGGCCAGAGTACAGCAACATAAGTCTGGGGAAATATATGTTTTTTTGCAGGGCATGTAAAATAGGGAGTGGTCTAGGATTTCCGCTTGTGCTTTGGCTGTAGGCTCAGAATACAGAAGTTTAGGGACAGTAAAAACTCGGCAGTTGACCAGAATAATGGTATGTTACCTCAGAGTGGGAATGAAAGAGTTCTATCTTCAGTGCAGTCGTCAGTTTCTTTTGCAGTTCTGAGGATTGAACTTCAGACTTCATGCTTGACAGACAAGTGCTCTACCATTGAGCTGTATCCCCAACCTCAGTAGGCAGCTTTAACAGGTGTACGGCTGTGTATCACATAAATCTAGGCTAACCGAACATAGTGTTAGTGACTTAATGGTCTTTATACCAGTTGTTTGGTACAGTCAGAAAACACTCGTTTGATGTTGCTTCAGTTTTATAAGGTGTGACTAGTCTTGGGTAGTGAAGACATTTATGCCTGCTGAAAAAGCCCCAGAAGCCCCAAAAGACCTTGCCTAAGTCTCCCTGCTTTTGTATTGCCAATTGTAGTCTGTCACATGTAGCCATGTTTCCTGTAGTTGCTAAAATAGAGTAGTCAGACAACGTCTCATGTCCCCAGTTGTGATTTCCTTTCTGAGGTTTGTCTTAACCCGAACCTTGTTATCGGAAGTCAGCCTGAAGCTGCCTTTTACCCATGTATTCTCATGCGAAAGGAATAGGCTTGTAGTGCAGAGAGCAGGAGTAGGAAGATGCTCTCAGTCATTCTGTTTTGAATGAAAACTTGCTGAGGGATCGAAACCGTCTCTAGTTAAAGTTCCCAGGTCTAGTTGGTATATAAGTGATGTTACAGGAGCAATCTGTTTGCCATTTAGATGAAATTTGACTTGTCATCTAAGACCTAGACTTGACAATTCTTTCATAGAATGGAGTGTGCTAAGCTGTTCTCTTGGGAGGGAGCTGGGGTTCACTTAGCCATCAGCCCAGCTGCGCTTTTGTGCTCTTTGTTGCCTTTCACCTTCAGGTGCCTTCCCCCTCCCACACAGTGCAACCTCTGTTCCTCACGTGGATGGATCAGTGGGTAGATCTGTTGTCTTAGTGGGACGAAGTTACGATTGACATGGTTGACATGGTCTGTACTTTAACAGCTCTTCATTCTTTCCCCTAACAGGTGACAGAGCTGAATGAGCCACTGTCCAATGAAGAGAGAAACCTCCTGTCTGTGGCCTACAAGAATGTGGTTGGGGCGCGCCGTTCTTCCTGGAGGGTCATCAGCAGCATTGAGCAGAAGACATCTGCCGATGGCAATGAGAAGAAGATAGAGATGGTTCGTGCCTACCGTGAAAAAATTGAGAAGGAGCTGGAGGCCGTGTGTCAGGATGTGCTGAGCCTACTGGATAACTACCTGATCAAGAATTGCAGCGAGACCCAGTATGAGAGCAAAGTGTTCTACCTGAAGATGAAGGGGGACTATTACCGCTACTTGGCCGAAGTGGCCACTGGAGAGAAGAGGGCGACTGTTGTGGAGTCGTCTGAAAAGGCCTATAGCGAAGCCCATGAGATCAGCAAGGAGCACATGCAGCCTACCCACCCCATCCGACTGGGCCTGGCTCTTAACTACTCCGTTTTCTACTATGAGATCCAGAACGCCCCGGAGCAAGCGTGCCACTTGGCCAAGACCGCCTTCGATGACGCCATCGCTGAGCTCGACACTCTGAACGAGGACTCCTACAAGGACTCCACTCTCATCATGCAGCTCCTTCGTGACAACCTAACGCTCTGGACAAGCGATCAGCAAGACGACGAGGGTGGAGAAGGCAACAATTAAGGCCCCCAGGTGGACTGGCAGCGCACGCTGATGCTACTACTGCAGTCTTTATTTTTTTCCCATGAGTTGGGGTCGGGTGGGGGAGGGAGAGGGAGGGCTGACCTTCCCAGGGAGAAACCCACGACCTGTCCTGTCTTTGATCGCCTCTTTGACATTTTTGCCAAAATACCACTAGTGGAAAGTCAGGCTAGCTGTGCTGGTATTGGAGTAGCAGCCTCACATGGGCACACGGACTGTTCTATAGGTTCATGCAAGTGGAGCTGTGTCTTTAATTTAACTTATTGCTAGATGATAGGCATTTAAGATGAAAAGACGTAAATGGAATGGCCCTCATTCAGTGAGTTCTGTGGTTCCAGTAAGGATTTTATGTACATACGCTGTTGTCTTCAGTTTGGGGTACTTTCTCTCTCCTCTGTTTTAGCTGTCCATTTCTTTCAGGGTGTACTCTACTAGACACGGCATAGTTTTAATCCCAAACAGGCAGGCTTGGAGCATAAGGTGTACTCACCCTTGAGGTTTAGGCCTGGCCGGTATTCTGAAGTCTGATTCGTGACAGTATTAACACTAAATTGCAGTTTACAGCATTTCTACATTACAGCCATATGTGACATCAAGCCATTGATTGTGAGTTTTCTTTCGCTAATTATTTTGGCTTTCCATCCTTACCCAGCTGTATCCAAGTTGGTTTTGCTCTTTATCTGTCTCCTAGGCTAAAAGAGTTGCCTGAGGAGAATCAAAGCTTCTTTAGGTTTTGGTTAATAGGTGCTTGGCAGGTGGCTGTGGGATTTTTGTCTTTCTTTCCTCTTAATGTAAACCCACCACAAAAGTTATTAATCATTTTAATAGAAATGTTAAACACCACAAAATAGAGAAAAATCAGGTCTGTATGTCATTTATCTCATGTTGGTGTCTCCAAAGACTCCTGCTTTCTCAGCTGCCACAGCCCCTTCCTCAGGGATCACACTGCCATCTGTTTCCCTCTGCACTGAGTCCTGCTGCACTTGTTCCAAGGTGTGCAGGGGGCTTGGCAGGCTGTCGATTGGAGAGGCTGTTGGTGAGGCTGGGTGGTCGTGGTGAGAAAGTCAGTGCAGTATGGGAAGTCGGGTGCTAGAAGCTGAGCTGGTAGAAAACCCACAAGAAAAAGCTCCATTGCAGACATCTTTCCATTTGTAGGAGCCTCATAAGTGTGTCAGGTTTTACTCCCTGAAACACTCCTTTCCCAAGTTCTTATAGGAAGATAACCAAAATCATTACCAGGTAGTGAACACTTAATTCCCGTTAGACCAACTTTTCCTGTTTTTTTTTTTTCTTCTTATTGAAAACATAGAAGTTGGAGATGCACGTTCTTGTGCAAGTCAGTTTGCAGTCTAAAGGAAAAAGCTTGTTTCCAGTTAGCCATAGGTCCCTCATTCTCATTTTGGATAAATCTGTCTGTAAATGTGACCCAATGGCATATTGTATGTGCAGTTTTATTCCCTTAGTGTTTTTTTAAATTAAAGAAAAATCAGTGACTATGTGGATTCCCAAGATGGGTAACCTCAGGCTTTGTTTGTTAATTTGATTTTTTTAGGCAAGGAGAGGTGTGAGTAATAATTGAGGAAAATCCAGCAGATGTTTTTGCTATTACTGAAATCAAGGCTAAGATTTTGAGTATGTTTAACAGATATAGGTGACAGTGACAACAGAGGAGTGATAACAACCATAGATTCAATATACTCTAACGTTGCACAGTTTACCCAGCATGACTTTCCTCAGATGGCCCCTCCTCACGCTAAGCAAAAGTCCTGGTCACCTGGAGCCTCCCAGAAAGACTCAGCCAGGAGAGCTTTGCCACATCGCGCTGTTACAGTAGGAGCCTGGCGCGTGGCTGTGGAGGGGGCAGGTGGGCTTCCCCTGATTTCTCTTCATGTCCAGTGAACAGTGTCGTGTCCTTCCTTGCAGCATTTGAAAATGATTTACTGGAATTACAAAACCTCTTTTCTTTTAAATTTCAGCTTTGGCTTTGGCTGCTTTTTAAAATAATGCAAGATAAAATCATACCAGAGGACTAGAACTGAAGAGGGAATGGGAGACTTGGTATTTAAGCAGCTTGAATGGTTTCCTTTCTTTTCTTTATTTTTAAAGAAATGCACTTGCCTATGATACTGTCTCTCCAGTGAAATGATTACTCCTCCATTACTCTATTGATACAATATTGTGCATGCTAGTGTTGTATTTCTATACAGTAGCTTGAAATTTATTAACTTATATTGTAGGTGTTATGTATTCCTATGACAAAAAAAAATTAAGTCTTCAAATTTTTTAAAGTTTTTTTAATTTAATTTTTCCTTTTGGGGGTAAAGTTTGCTCTACCAAATAGTGATCGTAACAAATTGATCTGTTTTGGATGTTACTATAGTGACATGCAGTTATATATTTTGTTTTTGGGGGGGGGCACAAAAGAAACACCAGTGTTAGCTTAATCTTAATGTCTGGTGTTTGTCATGGTGAAATTATAACTATTACAGTGTAGGAGAACATTGACTTATGTTCTCTGAATGAGCCTTTGTGCTTTTTGTCATGTTATGCAGTGAACTATTTTTAAGGTCTAATCAGTGATTATTTTTCCAACTCCGTGTTTCTCTAAGGAATTATTTCGCACACGGACCATTCTTAGCAGTTTTCCTCAGTGATGGAATATCATGAATGTGAGTCATTATGTAGCTGTCGTACATTGAGCAAATAAACTTACAGATCTGATGTCAGTGCTGCTTAGTTTCATTTAATGAGTTGAATTTGTCCCCTATGTTTGAAGGTCTGATTGGGCGTGGGTGTTTTCTCCTCCTCCTCCTGCCAAGGAATGAGGCTGGAGGGTGTGGGGCTCAGCGGTGTGTTCTGTGAAGTGACTATGTCTAGGAACCACACCTGGAAACCAAGGGCTGTGGGTGTGGCCCAGTGGGAGAGTGCTGTGCTGTGTAGCGCAGGGGAGGCCCTGGGTTTGGTCCCTCTACCACATAAATCAGAAAGCACAGGAACCTATCGGGCCTGCCATTTCTTTTAAGAAATGAGCTATTCAGCTTGACCTCCGAAGACTGTTGTGACCTGATGGTGAGAAACCTGAGTTTCATGGCTCCTGAGCACTATTGCCTTGTGTTGCTGGTGCTGCAACAGAGCAGTCTAAGAATGTGTCCGTGAGGTGGGTGTGGGTGCGCCGTGCCCAGGCTGCAGGGTAAGGGTTGACCAGAGGAAGGAATGCCAGAATAAAGACTTTTTGTCAGCAGGTAGACATCTTGGCAGAGGGGATGCTGGGCACACGCAGTGGCAGAAGGTAGCCTTTCAGTTCCTAAGCAGTTTCAGTTTGTTCTTGAGGCATGCCACCCTGTGCACAGGCTTGCTGTGCACTGACAAAGTGCTCTGTGTTCATATCATTAGGGCTGCCTTGAAAGTGAAGGGTGGCTGTGGAGCTGGCTGTGAATGATGGGCCCAAGGCCCCACTGCTGACTGATAACCTGACTTCTCGTCTTGTCTCAGGTCTGTGTCCTGGCCCCAGGACCCCTCTGTCCTGCTAGGGAACCAAGAAACCCAGCAGCACCACGCTGCAGCACATTATCGATGGAGCTGAGCTCTCTTGGGGGAGTCACTGAAGGTAGAAATGATAGAATGTCCCATGGGATGACAGTACAGTACAGCTGTAGGCACAGTCAGAACAGCCAGACCGATTGAGACTGGGGCACAAGTAGTTGAGAAACAGCTGAGCAGGGTATATGCTTGTGATCCCAGCACTGAAGACACTGAGACAGGTTTGCTGTGAGTTCTAGACCAGCCTGGGCTACACAGGCCTGCATTACAGGGTGAGATCATAGGTATCAAGGGAGGGTGGCTGGGCTATTCGCCACTGTAACCCTTGTGTTCCTGAATGGTAAACTACTTACTTTTTAACTGGAATTTGCCCCAAGTATTGGCCCCCCGTACTTCCACTCCTCCCCTAGAACTGGAGATTGAACTCCAGGCCTTCACACAGCTAAATCCCTAATCTTTTTTTTTTTTTTTTTTTGAGACAGGGTCTCGCTTTGTAGTTCAGGACTGGCCCTGAGCTCAGCCTTAAACTACATCACAGCAATCCTCCTGTCTCTGCCTCCCGAGTGCTGGGATGACAGGTGTGAGCCACCACGCGCGGCACTGTGGAATGTGGTACTGGTTGCTGCTGGGTGTGAGTCTCCACACCCAGTATTGTTATATGGTTACCGGGGATTGAACCCCGGGTCCTTGTGCTTGCAAGACAGGTGCCGGAACCACTGAGCTAAATCCCCGGCCCCTGACACAGGGTCTTGCTGTTCTCCTGGCCGGCTTCAAATTCCTGGGCTGGAGTAATCCACCCACCTCAGCCTCCTGACCACTGGGGACTGTAGGTATCCGGCCTTTGGTTTAGTTTTGTTTTTTGAGACAGAATCTCACTATGTAGTCCAGACTGGCCTCAAACTTCAGACAATCTTCGGGCTGGGGATATAGCTCAGTGGTTCCGGTGCCTGTCTTGCAAGCGCAAGGACCCAGGTTCAATCCTCGGTAACCACATCACAACACTGGGCGTGGAGACTCACATCAGCAGCCATCAGTACCACATACCATAGTGCCAGGCGTGGTGGCTCACGCCGGTAATCCCAGCACTTGGGAGGCAGAGGCAAGAGGATTGCTGTGATGTGAGTTTGAAGCTGAACTCAGGGCCAGCTTGAACTACAAAGTGAGAGCCTGTCTCAAAAAACCTAAAAAAAAAAAAAAAACCTTAAGACAATCTTCCTGCCTTGGCCCCCTGAATGCTGGGATTACATGCATATGCCACCACACTTGGCCAGTATCCAGTTGTAAAAGTTGCTTAATGGAAGGATCTCAAAATTTTTCATCTCAAAACCCTCTTACATAGCCCTGGAAAGCTTTTGTTTATGTGGAGATGAGTATTAAATTAAAAATTAGTTTAAAAATCAGTATTACATATTAATTTCCTGAAAAATAATTGTTTTCCAAAACAGAAAACAAGGAGTGGCATTATTTCACAACTCTGAACTCAGAGTTTTCTTCTGAGTGCAGTCTGCTGTGATCATGTTAAGTATTCAGAAAATGCGAAGTCACTGCAAAGGATGGCCCCAGGACTGGACTGGCAGAAAAAGAATCAGCCAAGCTCATTCTCCTACTTCATGACTCAGTGCTCTGGGTTAGGCACCAAGGGCCAAGGTTCTCTTCCTTGGACAGTCTAAAATTTAAAAAATAACCAATAGTGTGAAGCAATAAAGGCGAGGGACCAGGCTGAAGCGATGGTTCTGACTCACGCTCGTGCTGGGGCCATCCACAGGGGAGTGCTCTCCATTCCGAGAACTCGAGGTGGAGGAGAGGCCATAAAGGAGGTGTGGTAGTAGTGGTGGGCACCTTCGAGGACAGCCAAGTCCCAGGCGGCTTTCCTCCGTCCACTCTATTTCTGCGTGATTACACATGCACTGGCCTCTGCACTGGTCAGCTGAGACAGCACATTGACTCACCAAGAATGGCAGCTGGTTCTCAGAGCAACCCGGGAGAACAGCTTCTGCACACTGGCTCGCTGTTTGGTCTTCCTGGGACTTGACATGCAGTGCTACCTACCCGATGAAATAGCACCAGCTTGCTGGCTCGCCAGCTGGCGCGAGTATTGGGATTCTGGTGCAGATGGTGTGAGAGCTCCATGGCCACAGACCCACACGCTTCTTTCAGAGACCATGGACACGAGTGGACAATGAGCAGCCAGGCAAGGGGCTGGAGCACAGGGGCGAGAAGGCGACACCAGGATCTCCGGGGCGAAGTGAAGTTCCCACGAGGGACCTAGTTGTCAATCAGCGGCACTGGTGGAGAGCAGGGGAAAGTTACTAGGAACGAGACAGGGTCTTGCTGTATAGATCAGGCTAACCTTGAACTCACTTTGTAGTCTAGGCTGGCCATAAACTCAGAGATCTTTTCTTTTTTTTAGTTAAACTCAAGGATCTTCCTGCCTTATCCTCCTGAGTGCTGACATTACAGGCATAGCCCCACCACTCCAGGCGTTTTGTTTTGTTATTATACTGGGGATTGAACCCAGTGCATTTTTGCTGAGTTACATCTGCAGCTTTTTTCCTTCCTTCCCACCTCCTCATTCTCCTCCCCCATCCCCTTTTCTTATTTTGAGATAGGCTTTGAGGGACTTCCAAGTTGCCTAGACTAGGCTTGATTTTGAAATCCTCCCACCTCAGCCTTCTAGAGTACTGGGATTATAGACCTGCTGATACTTTTTTTGAATTGGCAGTATATGCAGGTTACTAAATACAGAAGGCTGTAGTTTGAAAGAATTTTGTATTTCCTTCAAGCTGAGAGTGAGGAGGCAGTAGGTGGCCCTCAAAGCTAAACTATGTATCCTGTGGCAAGTCATTTACTGATTTTAGTTTATCAGTAACTCTGCCTTCCCTGTTAACCAGTCACCCCTTCATTGCAAATTCCTAGCTCTAACCACTTCCTCCTATTTCTCCAATGTGGCTCAATTTGAGATAGAAGCTCTCCCCAGTACTGGGGATTGAACTCATCCAGGGCCTTTGCACTGAGCTATGTTCCTAGCCTTTTAAGTTTTTAAAAAATTTTTAGATTGTCTCACTGAGTTGCTTAAATTGCCCAGGCTGGGCTCAGAATTGTGGTTGTCAGGATTCGGGAGGTAGAGGCATGACCACTACACCTGCCTGGATTTTCACTTCTGGTCACTACCATGACTCTGAGTAAATTTAAAATGTGAAAACCTTAAATTAGATTTCATCCTAGTGAAAGGGTACCAAAGTGGGTTTGGGATACTTTTCCTCTTAGCTTTTGATTCTGAAAGTTTTAAAAAGTTTTTAAAATTGTTACAGTGATTACCTACATGCCTGTTACTTTATACATGAACATCAGTCATGTTTAACTCTTATTTTTCTGTGTGAGACTAATGACTTCATGTGTTCATCATATTTTTCCTGAGAATAAGGACATTCTCAGCAAGTCATAATGGTGCACAACTGTAATCCCAGCTACTCGGGAGGCTGAGACAGGAACATCATACGTTTGAGGTCCCTGTAGGCAGTTCTAGTCAGGCCCTGTTTAAAGATTTAAAAAGGACTGGGGGGCCAGGGACTTAGCTCAGTGGTTCTGGCGCCTGCCTTGCAAGTGCAAGGGTTGGGGTTCAATCTCCTGTAACCACATACAACAATGCTAGGCGTGGAGACTCCAGGCTGAGCTCTAGGCCAGCCTGAATTACAAAACATGAGACCCTGTGTTAAAAAAAAAAAAAAAAAATAGGACTGGGATTGCATAGCTCAAGGTGGAACACTTACCAAGCATGCATGAGGCCATGGGTTCAATCCCCAGTACCAAAACAACACCAAAAACGTATACTTACAATTCGAGAACTCTAGGGAAGCTGAACCAAGATTCCAAGTTTGAGCTTACCCGGGGCAATTTAGTTACTTTGTGAGACCCTGCTACAAAAGCTAAAAAACAGGGGTGAAGGATTTAACCTCAGTAGTTTCAGCTTTGGTGCCTGGCAAGCAAGCACAAGGTCCCAAATTGGACCACACACCATAATACCAGGCATGGTGGCTCACGCCTGTCATCCTAGCACTCAGGAGGCAGAGGCAGGATTGCTGTGTGTACGAGGCCAGCCTGAGATACATCGTGAGTTCGGGGCCAGTCTGAACTACAAAGCGAGATTCTTTCACAAAAAAAGAAGTGCATTTCATTGTTAGGTTTCTTAACTTCTAAGACATTGGCCTTTAAAAGAAATGAGTGCTTGGGTCAGGGATTTAGCTCAGGGGTTCCGGCACCTGTCTTTTCACACGCAAAGGCCTGGTTCCATCCCAGGAAACCACATAATAGCGGGCGTGGAGATTCACACCCAGCAGCAATCAGTACCACATATCACAGTACCAGGCATGGTGGCTCACACCTGTAATCCCAGCACTCGGGAGGCAGAGACAGGAGGATTGCTGTGATGTGAGTTTGAGGCTGAGCTCAGGGTCAGCCTGAACTACAAAGCGAGACTCTGTTTCAAAAAAAAAAAAGAAAGAAGAGAAATGACTGCTTGGCAGTCTTGACTGTCCCGCATTCTATGGTGTGGCCTGTGGCCTTCTGTCCCCTAGCTTGTTCCACCCTGTCACCGATCTATCTTCTCTAAGGACATTAACACCCACTCATGGCAGTGCTGGGGAGGAGCGAAGCTCCATTGCTGAGCCACACCTCCAGCTCGGCCTGAGGAGTCTGCTGTGTCCTTCCTTCACTGGTTCCTATAGCCCTAAACAGCCAAAACCAGGGACTGTCACTGAGCTAGCAAGGCCACAACTGCTCCTCTCAAGAACGGGGCTAGTAGGACTGGCCACTGCCCATGGGAACTGTCACGCCTCCTGCCTGGAGCCTTCTAGGCAAGGCTTTGCCTCAGTCTCCTGCCTTTGCTGGGTGGAAAAATATTGGGTGGATTCTCTGAGAACACCGCTTTGACTTGACAAACTCCCCGCCAGCACCAGTGTGGCCTGGTGAGGCCTTGTGGTCTCTGGTAAGCTGCCTCTTCCCACTACTGCGGATGAATTATCCCACCACTTCTTAGTTGACCTCTTTTTTTTTCTCTGCTTCTGATCTGAAATGATTTTAGAGCTAGGGTTTCCATGGTAGTCAGGATTTTATTTTGGGGTCTTGGGGCAATTGGGGGGTATTGAATTCAGAGCCCTGCACATACTAGGAAAATCCCCAACCACAAGCTACATCCCCAGCTTTGGTTAAGAGTTCACTAGAGCCAGATGGTAAGGCTGGTTTTGAGTTCTATTAGGTTTATCAGAGCACACTACCAAAGATGGGATTTTTTTGTCTTATGGCGTACAGGGGCTTTCACCTGCTAAATCTGCTAAATTAGAAGGGTGTTGTTTTTCAAACATTCCTTGCTGGGAACACTGGCCCCTCGATGCATTCTAAACTAGAAAGAGTTAACGAACAGGCAGCTGAAAAACAAAAAATAGGGCAACCCATTTGGGATCCCTTCTGCTTCTCAGGAGCTATTCCTTTTCCCCTTTCTTATTCCCTAATAAATTTTCCAACTCTTAGGGAAAAAAATGGTTTTCTCAAAAAAAATTTTTTTTTTCTCTAGTCCTAAGTCAGATTAGAAAGAGATGAAACAGATTTAGCAAATAGAGGCTGGGTTCACTGTATAAAGGACAGAGCAGCTTGTAGCTGACAGCATTTTGGGTGAGTCTTTTCCCATGTAATCTCCCTAAATGCTGCCCAAATCCCCAAGATCAAGAGGCTACATCCCACTGCTGGGGGAGAAGCAAAAATATCACAGCCTAGTGGTACCAGGACCAAAATGAAATTGGGACTGTACAAAACAAAGCCGGTTCTGATGCCCCCCTCGGGGATTTAGCACTCAGACACACCAGAGACAAGTTGCAAAACGCTGCAAGGATGCCGGTTTGCAGTTCCAGGGAAATAGGCGTCCCTCCAGGCCCAGGTCTGGCTCCACCTCACTGCCCCGCCTAGGGGCGCCCCCGCCGCCGTCCTCTGCTGCCCCCCAGTGGCGCCGCCGGCTGTCCTGCCGCCACTTCCTACCAGATGATGCCAAGGCTGGACGGCGGGGGCGCGCCTTCGGGACTAGCCCAACACCGGCCCCAACCTATCTAGGGTTCCAGTTCCAGTTTCTCTCCCCAGATGCCTGGGGCTCGGGAGAAAGTCTGCTCCCAGCTTTCCCCCCCGGGGCTGTTTCACACTGATGAGCCAGAGAAGCTTTCTGGTAACTCCAGACATCGCGGGTGGCGAAGGTGCCCGGATGAGAACTGGGCAGGGCTGTGGCTCAGCTCGCATCCCCGCCCCGCGGTGAGGTTGTCTTCCAGCTCGGCCGAAAGAGAGCCAATCACAGGCCAGGCTCTCCACTCGCCGCCAATGGCCAGCCTGTTGCTAGGGCTCGCGGCCCTGCATCGGAACCTGCCTACTCCCGGGCCTAGTGCTGAATTCCCTTCTGACCCCGCCCTTAGCCGCCCCGGAGCATTTATCTCGCTTGTTCAGCCTCTGCAGTCTTTCTTCTCTCGCCTCTTGTTATCAGAGTGACCTGGCTCCGTGTCTGGAGATCATCACAACACCTAATAGGGTATGTTAGTGATCTCTCTATGGGTGTTGTCCTTAGAAGGACCTGGTTTTGTAGCGCACAGCCAAGGGATCCGTCCTGTACTGGGTTATTTCCTTTTTTTTTTTTTTACAAAGCCTGAATCGCCTAAGCTGGCCTCAAATCCTCGATCCCTCTGCCTCAGCCTTATAGTCCAGGAATGCACCACCGCTCCCGTGCTGTCCTTCCCTAGTTACAGATCTCATTCTGGAAACCCCTAGGAAGTCGGCCTTATTCTCTTTCACAGAAAAGGGCGTCAGTTCACGTTTGAGGCACCCACAAACTGCTGAAAGATTTCAAAGGGATGCAGCCACCTGGATCTGACAGGTTCCATCTAACAGCTGGCCCCATGGACGAGTGAAGTGCGGGGGCCCACACCTGCTGTGCAGAAGACAAAGGTAGCCCATCTTTCTCGCTGTTCATGGCCCTCCCTAGCCAGCGCCCCAGCCTGCCTGTTCAGCCCCAGCGATGTGAGGTGGGAGCGTCCCAGATGTAACAGGTCGTCTGCTCAGATGCCCTCTCGGTCTTTAACACTCCTCACAGACAGTTACAGCTTCATATTGAACAATGGCCTCTGAGGCTCAGCGCCTTTGGGCTTGCAAGGCAGGCGCCGGAACCACTGAGCTAAATCCTCAGCCCCAGCGCCTTTCACCAGGTTCAAACAGCTAAAATGTGATGAGATTTGAACCCGAGGTGTTTTGACTCTAGTGCCCTGGCAGGCATATCCATGTTCCTCTGCTGCCTCTTAGTGGCCCACGGTTGCTATGAGGCTTCAGTGGACCATGGGTGATTGGCAGTTGGCAGGTGCCTAAGGCATGAGTAGTACCGGACACAGTGATCAACACTGCCAGCTGAGAAAGTGTACTGGGCAGGTTGGGGCCCGGGACCCAGGCCTTGGCTGCCACACCCTAAGGGCAGTCTGACCTGACAGCTGAGAGGGAGAGCAGGGAAGGGAAGTTTCAGCAGGCCTGAGAGCCCTCTGGAGACTGAGGCCCAGCAAAGGGAAGAACTGGGCCAAAGGCATGGTTGGGGGGGGGGGTCATTCTGAGCCTCTGCCTCTTATTTCTGATCCAGACATGGCAAGGCACAAAACTGGGCTCAGACTCCCAAAGGTTCTGGGGTGGAAGGTGCATGTGGGTGGTACACATTTGTAATCCCAGCCAGCACTCTGGAAGGCTGAGAGTGGAAGGTCAAAAATTTGAGCCCATCAGTGATTCAGTGATTCAGTTGTCTGCCTGGCAAGTGTTCGATCCCCAGTACCACATATCAGAGTTCCAGGCATGGTGGCTCACCCCTGTAATCCCAGCACTTGGGAGGCAGAGGCAGGAGGATTGCTGAGTTCAAGACTGCCCTGAGCTACATAGTGAGCTCAGGACCAGCCTGAATTACAAAATGAGACCCTGTCTCAAAACAAAAGAAAAAACAAAGACAAGAAGGGAGCCAGGTACACACTCAAAATAGCCACCCCTTCCCACCTCCCA